>STHB01014390.1:0-13067 GCA_018908115.1 Anopheles rivulorum | reverse complement strand
CTGCACACTATCGGCACATTATCGGAGCAACTATCAGCCGGGACTGGATTCTTGCTTGTTGGTTCGCTGCGTGATATGCGGTTCTAGCTAGTAGATAACCTGGCATTTTTCGTTCCGAATGAGTTCCTGAATGGAGGGGGAATTTGTTAAAATGTGAAAGTATCCGTTTGAATATGTTAAGAAGAAAATGAGCCGATAAAAGCGTTCTTTGTAAGGAGCAGAAGCGGTTAGCCGTTCTTTTTATTAATAAAGAATGATTCGAGATACTTCAGTGACTAACAATTTATTGTGAACCGAATGAATTATCTGTCTGATATTTGTGTTTGAATATAAACCCAAAAAATCTTAAACTAAGTTAAACGTATCTCTTATAAGGCCTCATCCACTAGGGACTCTGGCTTTTAGCCAGAAGCCTTGGCCCCTGTGATCAGTCGCATAATAACCATTAAGGCAGTTCCTTCTTCTCAACCTCACAAACCACTTAATGTACAGGAATATCCTAACTTTCTCAATCAACTTAGGGCAGCATCATTCTCAAATATCGATTACATAAACTTGAATAAAACCATCCCAGGTTTGCAATAACTATTCCCACCAAGTGACGAGGCCACCCTCGTAAAGGTCACTGGAACTATCTTCCACAGTACATGCTACAGGGCGTATATTTTAAGGATTTCTTTTACAGCCCAGTAGTACTTCCAAAAATTTTGCAACGTTGCCATGCAACGTTCCCGGAAGTAGGTTGATATAATCTTTTCCCATTTCGCCAATTTAATCGGGTACATTTTACGTACAGCGATAAAAAGTAATTTACTCACAATCGCACAACTGCTGGGTGCCTGGGCAGGGTGTCAGTGCTGGTGGCATCATAAGCCCGCTGTGGTTTGCTTCAACTGTTCTGGCAAATGCGTCCAACGCGGTTTTTGCGAATGACAAAACAATTGCAGCTGACATTCCGCAGGATGAAAATGACACAATTTCGAATGAGTATTGTCCCTCCCCGGACCGTACTACTGCAATGGTGTCCAGTTTCGGCGTTCCATTGGCGGAGTTTGTACTGACATCAGCATCCAGCACGCTGGAAAACACGACAGGCATTTTATGTTAAAACGATATCATAACATAAATTTTTATTGTATCACAACGGCGCAAGATTTTGACGAGGGGACTTGGCCACCGCAACGGACCGGCATCTTCCGTTTCTGGACAGGCGAAATTGTCGAAATGTCTAGACTTTTAATTGAATTAGGTTTGGTTGGTTTGGAAAATCGCGCGCATAACTATCCACCACATCCAGCCCGTGCTGCCCGGGCAAAACTGTTTGCGTCCTTCATCGGGAATGTCCTTTCGATAAATCGGCTACACACCCCGACTAGGTCGAAATGCTAGAAGTGGACGATTAAAGCACGACACAAACACCATTTGCCCCCCTTTCCCAAGAACGGATCATTTTCGACGAAGAAACCAGTGAAGGAAACGAGCCCGAACGAAACGATTGGAGTAAGTATAAAAATAAAAAAAATATATATAAATACATATAACCAGCACAGCGATAAAGGACAACTGTCACCAGTGACATTTATCGCCTGCCTCGCACCAGTTGTCGCACTCGTCCCCGGGTGCTCGCTGACAAACGATGGGCACTTATTCCGATTTGTCTCCCCCAAAACGAAAGCAAAAAAACTGGCGCCCTTCAGCAATGCCCGTGCAGGTTTGTTCTGCAGTTTTTTTTTGTCATTCCCACCGCTTCCACGGGCCTCGGGTGTTTTCTCTGACGATGACGATGTCAATGGTGGTTTGCTTCGTTCTTAAATTTCAACGAGATTAGATAAAACACCGGATCCGGGGCCGACCGAAAAGTTTATGACGGTTAGCAGCAGCAGCAGCAGCAGCAGAACGGCACGATGATGACGCCGGACCATCGGCTTCTCGGCCTCTCGTAAATCCTCTTAAGTCGATTGTTTTTTGGACGCGCTTACACTTGGACACGGCGGCCAGTCCCGGTCCCGGCCGTCTCGATGGAACAGAGTGGAACGCATTCGTCCTTAACCGTGCTAGCGTCTTTTCGTACGTTGTCCATTTTATCTGTTTCGGAGGTTTTTTTATTGTTTTGTTTTCGATTTTGCTTTCCCATTCCATGTGGACGTCAGTTGCAGCCACCTCGGGTCCCTCGCGCGTTCGGGATAATTAGCAATGCAGTGGAAACGATGAGAGGAAACTAATCCATTACACCGATCCTGGGTTCGGGTCTGGACACACGGCAGGTCATTTAAGGATGAAGATAATGTGACCTTCAAGGACAACCCCTACGGTAAGTGTGCTCTTACCGGTCGCTCATACCTTCCGAAGGTTAAGTTTTAATAGCATTTTCGGTAACAGCGTCCTTAAACGTATGAGAATGAAGTAATTGAAGGCAACACATCGCATTAGATTGATAAAATGAGTCCCGCAAAAATAACAAATTCAGCCCATTTTGGAAAGGTATAGCTTGTTCAGGCTGGGAAAAAGAAATTACTTTTATTCCATTCCCAAATAAAAAAAACTGCTTAAAAAACAAATAGAACTTTGAACTTTAATAGAAAATAGTAACGCAATATTATTGATTTGCTTCAGCTTATATTATCTTAGTGAGCGGATTATCCGTGAGTGTGATATGACTAACTGCTTAAAATGATCATGCTTCAAATGAATAAAAGTAGAACAATAGAATCGTGAACGCAAAGGTAAAATTTATCGATTATCCGGGGAGCTCGATTAACCGGAGAGTTATCGAGTTACCGAAGAAGCCCGGATAATCGATGTTTTACTGTAGAATTTAATGCTGTCGTTCAGCTACTCACAAGTTGTTGCCTTGCTTAGTCCTTCTTAGTGAGCTTTTGAACCTTCATACAATTCCTTATAATACTTTAAATGTTGGTATAATTATTTAACACATTTTTCCTTAATTTTCTGTTCAATATGGATTTCTAACTTCTAAACTATTATATCTCCTATCTCCCTATATTTTTAACGATTCGGCATCATCATGCAGCTTAATTATAACGCATTGCAAGTCACATTCCTGCACCGTTCCTGGTGGAGATTCAACATTTCATCTCCAATCATCGCCGGTCCTTCAATTATTGGCAGAAATTCAAAAACCCCATCAACATTGGTCAGCAGTGAACCATTGGGTGAATAAAAAACAATGAATAATAAAACTGGTACACAATAAGCAGCAGCAGAGTTTGCATCTGGGGACCTGCAGGATTGCATTCAACCACAAACCGGCACAATGAACAGCATCGCCATTCGCTCGTTTTTCCCCTGGCAAGCTGTTAGTTTGCTATTTTAATTAGAAATTCCATTCTAATTTCTTTTTGCGCCAGGAATCGGGATCGTGAAGAAGCATAGTAAATTATATTCCAAATACAGCATTGAAAGGTTCATTCTGTTGTGGGATGTACAAGCAACAAAAAAGCATGCTGCACCACAGCAAACGTAATCCGAGCTTAGAATATCAAAACGAATTTTCCTCGCCCTCGCTCGATCGCTCGCTCATTAGGCTTGGGAAAAATTCCAACATCCGGCCTGGATGCAGATGAAGCGAAATCAGTTTTAATCAAAATTCCTTTAACCATCTTTACGCCCCCGGTCCGACCGGAATGGTTACGTTGACCCGAGAGGGGGGGGGGGAGTTTTCCTTCTGCACGAACTTTTTCCCGACCATACTGACCACCGAATCCGAAAGCGGAGAGAGTCAGAGTGAAGGTTTTTGAATAATATCGATCATCTTTCAGCAATTTATTTCCACTCAAAATCACTTCCTTTTACCACAACAACTAGCGGGCATACCGGAAGAAGGCGGATACCAGAACCTTGCGGATACAGGACATCCGTCCAACCGGGTTCGGTTGCGTTCGTCCGTCTTATCCCACCGGCCGACTAATTACTGATGCAAGCGATTCAACATTTTAATTACGGCAATTAGTTCAAACCTGATTAAGAGCTCAACTTTATCAATCCTGCGCGGGGGGAAGAGTGCGGAGCATGAGGAGGAGGGTGGGAGGGAAAGCAAAAATTATGTTTTATCCCTAATGCCAACATTTCCATCCTCCATTCTCTGAAGATTCCACTAATAAATGGTATGATAACGAAGCCCCAAAAGCAAACGCAAAAAAAAACCCAACGAACACTCCTGAACAAATCGAAACAATCTCCTCCCGGACCCGGCAACACCAGGTCAACAGCATTCATCCGTTGTCCTGCTACGAAGATCCGGCGAATCCTTGTTTTTTTTCTGTGTGTGTATCGCAGAGATTTTCTTATTTCCCTGGTGTGATGTGCTACCTTTCTTTCGGCTTTCTTTCACTTGCTTAGCTGTCACTTTCACACAATGTTTCTTCGACCGACCAAAACCGACCGGTGCGGAGGCATCCTGCGCGAAAGTAAACACAAGCATGGACATCGTTAGGATGATGAATATTTGTTCCGCCGACCGAGCGACCGACCGGACCGGACCAAACTCTCTACGCGCCGGCACCTCATGAATTATGAAACGATGTGGCAATTTCCCGGCCAAAGTCCAATTTTCCTTTCCCATACAGCAGCTACGCGCGCGCGTATGTGTGTGTGCGCGCCCCATTTTGCTCCCGGTGTTCGTACACTCTAAACAAAAAGCTTCAATTAAGGAACGAAGAAAAAAAAAGAGAAAAATGAGATTCAACACTAAGCCAAAACACAGTAAAGAAAAGAAAGAAGAAAAGACGTTTCTTTGCTGTTCCCACCTCCAAACAATACTAGCGAGGAGTAAAATAACGATGAGAGAAAGGTGCTTGACAAGCCTTACCGGTACTAGGGAGCAGCTGAAAGACTCCATCCGGGGCACCGGTTCAAGCCAAACAAATCGAATACACACCACGGTTAACAAAGGTGGCTAATGATGAAAATTCACTCACTGCATGGTAAGCAACAGGGAAGGAACACGAAAGGGAAACAGTAGCGCAAGCATTGCGAAAGCAAAAGAAAACAAAAACATTCGCAGGAAAGGAAAGCATTTTTCTCTTGACGAAAAATAATGACGACGGGTGGGTCAGCGTGTTACGGGTGAACAAGTGAAAAACACTCGCCAGCAATAAATCACGCCTCACGAGGATGTTGCGCGAAAAATGGGGAAAATCTTACGACTGGAGCAAAAATAAATAAAAAATAGTACAAAGCTTCTTTGTTGTACCAGTAAAGATAGTAATAGTAGAACAAAACAGTAAAGCAGATATGGCAAAAGACTAAAAATGGGTGAATTATTACAAAGAGAATGTAAAAAATAGCATATAAGAAAAGAAAAGAAAAGAAATAACCAAAATGTGTTGCAAAACACAAAAGGAAAACATGTAAAATAGAAGTTAAAAAGACAAAACAACAACAATTAATCTACATTAAACTAAAACTAAAGAAAAAGACAACTAAAACTAAACACAAAAACTGTGCCAAATAATAGATAAAACAAAGATGGGAGTGTCCAAGGTTACAGAACACAATGCAAAAATGATAACAATTACAAAGGAAGGAAATTATTAGTTTAATGGAATAGAAAACGAAAAACGGATAATTTCCTTAACTCATTTTCATTAAATTTCGATCTATTTTTCACGCCTTTCGAGCTGTTTGCATAAGCAAAAATGGATTGCAAGACAAAGGCAAGAGATACAGCAAACTTTGCAAGCCGTTTTCACCTTTTCTTTTGAAGCATGTAAAAAGAGTTGTTGTTTTTTTCTCTCATCCTGTTGTTGCTTATTAGCCCCATTTCCGGGTCCGGATTCGCTATCCCATTGTTCGTGCCTTACTTATCAATAATCGGAACAGCACTTCAAAAGGGCCAAACCTTCCATCCAACCATTTATTCCCACACGCCCTTAAAGTGTGTAATCAACATTTTGTGCAATCAACGCGAAATGGATTAATAATTTAATGGGTACCGTACTATTTTTTTCTCATAACTTTTTTTTCCTGTTTCGTGTAAAAATGGTTGCAACACAAAGGACGCCTTACATTGGGACGAAGCTTCCCTGTTTTTAGTGTTTTTTTTTTTTTTGTTAGATTCCCACTTTTGCGTGGTGTTGCGAAGCCGTAAAGGTGTGCTGCTTGTCTAGTTGGCCACATTTCCGGCAGGTGTGTGGCTCCCGGGTCCTGCTGACTCGGCACTTTTTTGCAATGGTGCATGTTCATTCCTTCATTATTTTAATGCCATTATGATAAAGGCTATTATGGTGTAACCTTTGTGCCTGAGACACACACACACACGTGGGCCACAAACGCTTAGTCAGCCAATGGTGGTTGCTTGGATGGTCAGTTTCGTACCAGTGTTCCACTTGAACTCATTTTCCTTAACAGTATTTTACAGGATGATGATAAAGAAGTAGGAAGAAAATAACCAGTTGGTCCCCAGTTTAGTGGCCATATCCGGGTTCGTGGTGTTCCGATTATTGTTTGAACCAGAGCAATCGTTGAAAGCAGCGTACGGAAGCGATTTGATT
This sequence comes from Anopheles rivulorum, assembly GCA_018908115.1. NCBI lineage: Eukaryota > Metazoa > Arthropoda > Insecta > Diptera > Culicidae > Anopheles > Anopheles rivulorum. Next base: position 6,555 of record STHB01014390.1, on the reverse strand, counting down.
TTCCGTCAAGAGCATTCGCCTCTGCTTTGCACTCCAGAAGACCGCGGGAGTGGTCACACATGTCTGTTCGACCCCCCCCCCCCCCCTATTTTCCCAAGCGACCAATAACAATCAGCACAATATGTTGCTCGGGATTCGGAGCACTCCAAAAATAGCAGCAGCCAGGAAGAGTTATACCGGGAAGGTGCGTTATCTTATCAAACGGCGTGGTAACGTTGCCTTAATGTCCTTAAATGGCATAATGGACGAATGCTACCCGTTTGCCCTGCCTCTCCTGCTTCTCCTTCGTGGGTGCGTTATTTTAATCGACAACAAACTGGATGACTTTCATTGGCCAAACCCTTCACTCGAAGAACAACGGCAGTCCGGAATTGTGTGTTGTTTCTTCACCGACACGATGCGTCGTCCCGAAATGGGACGTGTTTTATGATTATTGGTTCGTTCGGCACGGCTCGACCCAGTGCTTGGCCCCGGGTTTTGGTGCTGGTGGTGATTTCCATACCGGACACGGACCCGGCGAAAGGCTGAAGATAGCCTAGTGGGTCCGTGCTTCCGTACACGTGCGCTCGAACCGTTCGTTTGTCGTCAGATTTTACGATGTGCTGATGACGGATAATGGTCAGATCTGTTCGGTTTTCGGAGATTCGTCTCAACCCCCGGGGCATATGATTCATCCCCCCTCCCTACTCAACCATTCTCTCTCTCTCTCTCTCTCTTCCCATCATCCTCCTCTTGATATAACTCGACCCGGTTTGAAAATATTGAACGGTCGTTGTTTTGAGCCACGACTTCGAGCAAAACTTCACTCCCAAGCGAACCATAGCAGGGGGTCCGATTGGTGTGCGTTATGCGTGTGTGTGTGTGTGTGTGTGTGTGTGTGAATAATAATTTATTTTTACGGCCAATTTCACAACAACGTACAAAAAAGGGATCATTATTTATGATGAAACCCCGGTGGGGGAGAGGAGTCGTGGTTGCATACGAGGACCACATTGGAAATAAAACTTTACCCAGGAATAGGAACTCGAAACTAGGCGAGAAAAATGATGATGATGATGATGATGGTGATACCGATACACACCATGGCCTCCTTTCGCCCATTAGGGTTTTATGTTTGTGCCGGAGCATTGATTGCATAGATTAATTTAAAATATGGCCTTATGTTGCGCCCTCGCGTGCTCATTGTTTGGGTTGGCCATCACACACAAGGTGTATAAATTATAGGTTCACAGCTAAAGCTCGGTCGGATTATGATGTAAAATTGAACGGTGCAGTACCATGTGATAGGCCAATTGCAGCTCGTGTAAGTGATTCGAGTATGTGTCTCTGTGGTCCGTCTGTTTAAGTATGCCGCATACCAACACAAAAGTTTTTCTCTCTTTCTTTCTCTCTCTCTCTCTCTTACTCACTCTCTCAACCGTGATTATTGGGATGATGATGCCTGTTTAATTATTTCCATTGCCATCGGCGAGAGTGCCGCGCCACAACAATGTGCTCGTGGCTCGACTGTATGGAACGGAAATGCATCACGAATGCGTGGCGCAAAACCGTGGTCAAACACTATTTTTAACCACGTACCGGGCACACCCTGAAGGGTGCGGGCCTGTACGCATCTTCATCGGCTGGCGGCTTCCTTTGCCGACCGGCGCGCAGTAATTAAATACGATAAATAATTAATACACGAATGCAAATCTCGCGGCGTGTCACAGATACACGCCCCACACCCCTCAGGAAACGCAAACTGGAGAGGTGGGAAAGGAGGGTGAGGTGGTCTTTTAGCACTTCCAATGCGTCCACCGCCCAATTGAATTTCAATTGCAAGTGCCATTACTCATCATCATCGTCCACCGACACAAGCGATACGATTGGTGCCCGACTATACGGATGGACATCTTTAGTGGTGGAAAGAAGGGCGAAAGGGGTGGTAGAGAGCAAAAATTAACGCGTTTGCAGTTCGTTAGCGCAAATGTAAACAAGCGCCATGGAGGACGCCACCGCCAATGTATGTGGTGTGTAAGCCGTGGACCTTATCACCTTCCCATGGACAGGTGTTTCCCTTCTAGGGGCGACACTTTACCAAACGACACAATTTTCCCCCCAACTTGGGAGGAGTGTCGGACACACCTTTTTCACCCTTGCCAGAGGGTGGCCATAGGATTTGTTTACAACTCTTCGTGCAAGCGCGCGCGTTTTCTTTGATTGCGCATTCCACAAAAAAGCATACCACTGATGGCACTGTTGAGGTGTTTACCACAAGATGAGATGATCATTTCACACTTTCCAAGTCAGCCACTGTCTTAATCACCAAGCCGGGTCTTGGTTTGCTAATTTTTATCGTCTTGTTTTGAAAAACTCAACTTTAAACCATTCAAGCGTACTTCAAAAAGCTGATTAGTGCGCCAAAGTGCCGTTCGCGCAACCATGCCGACATGTGCTCAAGCTTCAACGTTTGGAATTACGCATAATTTAGCACGCTCCAGCCGACAGCCGGTGGGCAGTTTTACATTGTTAACCACTTCATTTAATGCGCTCGAGGCAGTGCTCGTTGGCAGTCTGGGGGCACTAGCGTTGGATATATCGACAACAGCCACCAAACCCATGTGAGTGGAGAGTGAGATTGTCTAGGAATGCAAATATATGTTGGCTGGTGATGAATTGTTTGTTTATCCCAGGCGAGTGTTATTGACAAACCGTCTACCCGAAGTACCCGATGGCTAATATTTGCCCCGTCCGTCACACACACACGCCAGAAGCTGGTGGTCGGGCTTGCTGCTGAAGGTCATAGCTATCCGTCCGTCCGAGGATCTTAACGATCTCTGTCTGTTGTCTGAGATGGCCATCCATTGGGCATCTATTCGGGACGTTCGATCTTTCGCTATTTGTTCCGAATATTCCCATCCGAAACTGAGAATTTGAGGCTAGAAGACTATAGAGCCAAGCATTTTAATAATCCACTGTTTTGAGTTGCAATGATGACTCAACGTCAACAGGTTATGGGTACGCAAAAACAACAACAAAAAAGAGAGAATTGACGACTTGTTTGCGTTGTGACGCTCCTTTGCCGATAAACTGTGTACAGATGCAAATGAGCGTTTCGTAACGCGAGAACGTTGCGTTCTTCGCTGTGGCGGAATTGGTGACTGAATAGGTCATATTGTCCACCTCGCTGTCTCGGTAGTGGTTAAAGTTGACAACACTTGTCCTATGTGGTACACGGTACGAGACGCAATGAGGCACGCTACTACGTCCAGAACCCCTGTCCAGTTCTAAATGAGTTCGCGGCACTAGATTGCATTTCATCGGCGCCATACCGGACGCCCTTGAGGCAAACTGAGGCGCACAGGGCAAAGGAAGCAAAACAATCGCTAAACCCGAATAAACAAAACAACACACTGGCATCGGGTCGGGTGGACCAACAATTCTGCCCAGTGTCCCACTGTCAAGGGCATCAATACGCAACCGATACGATACCGCACGAGATTGATCAGATTTGATGGGTTACACCAGCGCAAACACATACACGACCATGCGATATATTGGGTTGTCGATAATTTTATGCAAATTGAACCGCCGTTGAAGATTAATCTACGGCCGCGTACGCCGCGTATCGCAAGATTTCATCACGCGGCCACAACCTGACCGCAAAACGCTGGTAATGTGCCCGGTACGCTGGTCTCCATACGGCACCGTGCGTAGGTGGCACATACAGCCGCAAAACCTGGGTCGCTTGTCCGTAAATGGTGGTGTCGAGTTCATCAACTACAGCCGTTTAGCTTTTAGCGCAGTTCCAGTGACACGTGTTCCAGGCTGTGGTGCTACACCAGTCCGCGCTTGATTGGTTTGGTTTGGTTTGCCCCTTTTTCGGAAGAGTCCCCAGGTTAAGTCCTCCTTGACATTGACAGCTTTCGTACGTGGTGGAGCTTTGTCGGGTATAGAGGACCTGGAGGACACTTGTCGTGCTCGGCCGGGCTTATGGTAATTGCTGGCCGGCAACAGCAGCAGCACCCTTGTTGTGTTCCATATAAGTTGCGTCGAAAATTATTCAAATCCTTTCAACGTATTAACGGACGTTTCGGTAGTACGGGAAATATCAGCTAAACATGAATTTTGACCAACTCTTAAGGTTTGAGGAGATGTTTGCCTTTCCTAATCTGTTGGGCAGAGCATTAGGGATATTGTTAAATCGAATTAGATAGTAAAAAGCAATATTTGTTATAGCTTTCGGCGACCCGGAATTCCAGTGCTCAGTAATCGAGGATTTCCAGATCTTCTGAGTTCTTGCAGTGCCACCAACAAAAGAAAGATAAAACTCGTGTCTAGCAAATAGAATTCATTGAAATCGCACTAAAAACAGCAAACAAAATGTCACACACTCAAGTGCCAACCTTCCTCACACTGTCACACAAACTAGTGTCAATCATCAGTAAAGCACCCACAAAGAACCCACACCTTTTGTCCAGCTTTTTTTTTGTACGCTCAGTTGCGTGTCTATTAAAAGCACCTTTTTTGCGTTGCCACAGAAAACGAACCGCAGATTTCCGATTAAAATGCTACCCAAGTATGAAACAAGCATTACGCATTATCATAAACCACCATTAGACGAATGCTATTATTAGCAAAACAAGGGTTCTTCAAGGCACATTCCGCTTGACCCTTCTCAACAGTCCGCGCCGCGGACACATTATTTCACATCTTTCTAGTGTGTTTTTTTCTCTCTGGTTTTCGTCTTCCGCTCCATTCCGGTCAATGAAATCGGTGCGGTTTTTCTTGACAATTTACCCTTTTTTTTGCTGCTCCACAGGACCGGCACGGTGCGTGCACCGGAATCATACGCTGAATGTGACCGTGTACGAAAGGAAGCGATCCCATTTGCTGCTGCTTTGGGCTCAAAAAGACGGCACTAGAAGTGTGTGCCTTTTGTACGAGTGGTCGAGTAGCGCAAAATGGCGTTCATTTCCGGACGCCCGGGCACGGTACGTGGTCCTTCCAATGCCCTTCAGCATTACGGTGCGTATTTCTTACAATACTGTCGTCGTTGGCCATAAAGAAATCACCCTCAATCATCGTTCGCTCGTGCGTTACCACAGGTGGTGAGGAAAGGAGATAGAGAGATGGGGAAGAGGCACACAACATCCTGCAAGGATTCCTGTGTGACACGGGTACCGTTGCGACACACACACACACACACGAAGAAAAAAAGTGACACTCGAAGCACTTGTCAGGGGCCACACAAAAGCGAGAAATTTCCCCGTTTTTTCCCCCGGACATTGGCCACTAATAATTTAGATGTCACTTATTTAATCAGAACAGAGTGGGAAATGGGAAAACAGCACTGGATGGACACAACCTTTACAACCCCATCACATAAAACCGGCATGTTCCGCGGGCAGTGATCATCAGGTCCGCGTGTTTTGGAGAACATAGCATGAGTGACATCGGCGACGGCAACCATCAGATCACAATCTGCTCTCCAGTTCGGTTTTGGTCACTTCCAGTTAGTCCAGGCGGAAATTAAACATTCATCTCCACTTTTGGTGCCGTTGGACAATGAGTCTGGTTACGGGTGTCACCGCACTCGCAAACGAAGGACATCGAATACCCCCTCAGGATCGCTTCGTTTTTGTGCTACAAAATTCTAGAGTGTCCTGACAGGACACTCGCTCTCACTTTGTTCCATCGCGTTTCCAATTCCTGCAACGAAATGACACATTGGGAGTCACTGCTGGGGTTTCTACGTCGCATGGTTTGCTTAATGTATTTTATTCATGTCAATCAGACGAATCGAGGCGGACACATCTCGGGAAACACTAACATAAGGCAGATCCGGAGTTTGAAAAAAAAACTCGGGAATTCTCAATGCAGTCAATAGATTGACGGACATTGGATGCTTTCATTTCTTCGTCCATTTGGGTGGTCGCTTTTAACCAGGAAGAGTTCTAGAACACTTTGGCAGAAATTCTTACTGCAGGCAATCTCAGCAACACTGTTGTTGTTCCCTGACATAAAAGGTCGACTACTAGAAACTGTCGCATCAATCCAGCCTACTATGTGGCTTTTTGAATTACATTTTTTTCGCATCCTTGCATCGCCCTAAAGTACGCTGCCACCCCTATCTCGCTGCAATAACAACACGCACGAGCATCAGAAAAACAGGAGAGAAAAAAGAATCGTCACTGTGGCACCCAAACAAAAGCAAAACACAAAAGCCTTCCTGAAAGGGACTCCATTTTCTTGGTAAATCTGAGAGAATGAGCAGAAGAAAAAACCGAATCTATCAGGCCCGCAGCCGCCTCGTGTTCAACAGGGACGAAAAGGGCGAGCCACAAAAAAAGCGACCCGGAAATGAGAAAGAATCCTTGCGTGTAGCCATTTCATTTAGGGCAAGGCTATTTCGGGATACGTAGAATCGCAACCAGATTCGGAATCCAGCAAAGTGTCACGGAAATCACGAGTTACTGCGGGATCTGGATGGGCGCAAGTATTTGTTTCGCTTTAGGGCCAGTGAAGAAGAGAAACATATTAGTGCAACATCTAGCTGAATGGCTCTTAGAAGTT
>STHB01014371.1:0-26560 GCA_018908115.1 Anopheles rivulorum | reverse complement strand
TTCTATGTCCCTAGTTTTTGTTTAACATCCTGTTAATCCTTATTTAACATCTGTCTTTTACATATCCATTTACAGATTATGAAGAGGAAGGCGAAGAAGGCTCTGAACAACCATCCGAACGGGATGAAAAAGTTCACGAGCGAACAACCACTACAACGACAACCATGCCAACAACTACGACTACTACTACAGAGGTACCGACGACAACAACAACAAGAAGCACCGAGGCGTCTACGACACCGACAGCAACGACGACACAACAATCGGCTGCGACAGACGCGAACATGCCAGACAATTTGTCCGTCCTAGAGACAGAGCATGAAACTCATCAGGATCGATCGACACCAGTCAACGGAGCCGAGGAGAATGATGCAGAAGCAGAAGACGAAGAAGAAGGAGATGAGGAAGAGGTAGAAGAAGAAGGTGATGAAGACAATGGACATGATCATCATGCGTCACAGACGAAAGCAGACGATCACAGCGAACAGCCGGAGGTTGTTCGCCGGACCGAACCAGACGATCGTTTACCTTCGCCGACGGATTCCACCGTATCGACATCGCCGCAGCCGGTGGTGGCCGCCTGCGGTCCCGATCGTGGCGGTTGCGATCACGACTGTCGAATGATTTACCGCGGCAACGCGGTGGAACCGGTGGTCGAGTGTAGCTGCTACCGGGGCTTCCTGCTGGACGTGCGTGATGGAAGAACCTGTCACGGTGAGTAATTTGTTTGCCGAACAGATGCGTATCGATATCGTCACCGTTTTGGTTTGTCTCTCGGCCGTTTGGTTGAATCGTAGCAAATGCACACCGGTACAGCGCCATTCGCTAAATTTAGATTGAAATTCTTCGCCACCATCCCTCGGTGACTCCCACACGGCGGACGAACGCAGTTGCATTCGGGCGATGCAATAGAAATGAAGAAAGTGTAGTGTAGCGACTGGTGACATGGAAAGTGTTTGTTGTCAGCAGGCCCCCTGGCTTAAGGATGCTCGGCGATGTTTCCCTTAGTGATGCCCGACCGAGTCCAATCCAATGGGGGGAGAAGTTAATACCCGGTGACAAATTACGGTGCACGCGCAGGGGGTTTTTTTTTCTTTCTTCCCCGGGATGGTTAATGGGACGCACGGGTTTTGGCGTACGAGTTCTGGTTGGACCCTCCTCTAAAAAGGGTGATGGAAATGGACGGTGAAATCGAGTATCGACCGGGGCCACTGAATGGAGATTTGAGTTTGGGTGTGATTTTAGGGCGCTTTTTTTTCCTTTGGAAGACAAACACAAGCACACACAGAGAGTTAGCTTCTCGGTTCTCGGATGTCCGATTGTGATGCTGACAGGTCTGTGGCTGTGCTCTGCCCACCGTGACACACCGTGACCTGGCGTGCGGAGGTTGGGGATGGTGTACACGGAGGGAAATAAAATATGTTGGGCAACATCATCGCCTGATCGCCTTAGACCCTCATTTCACCGTTTGTTACATTCATGGCCGTTGTCAGATGATTGACAATTTTCGTAATTGCTCCTAGATTGTGGGTGTGAGTGGGATAATTTAATTTCGAGCAAGCTGTTTTGGTATGTGTCAACATGTGATACGGTCTGTGTGTGTGTCTTCATTGATAAAAAGTAGAATTCCAAAAAAAAAAAAATATGCCGTAAAATAATTAGTTCATTAAGTAATTAAAGATCCGTTTTTTTATCATGTTGAATTTGCTTAGCTTGAAGTAACATATTTTGCAGCTTACTTAAAGCAAAGTTTCCAAACCTTCACGATTTGTTCAACAATTTAAAAAATATCAAATTTTGGTATGAGCTAAATAGGATCTTTTTTTATTTTAAATAAAGTAAAGTTATACAGCTTCATGGCAAGGAATCAAGTTAAACTGCGCAGAGAAAAGCAGCTAGAAGGCCCTCCATTATAGGAAATTATGTTATATCGAGCATAGAACGATCGTCCTTCTACCATTTTCCTTTTTTCATGCACCATTACTTTTTAAACGAACGTCGCTCAATTGGTGTGAAGTCGCCGTTGGGAGAAGAAAATAAAGTGAAAAATAGAATACTTTCACGAAAGAGTTAAAGGAGAAGTTCTTTCTATGAAAAATCTTTCGTAATTCATTTATACTCAAAGCATAATTCGTGAGAAGTTGAACTAATGGAACGTTATACTAACAATATTATGTTTTTTAATCTTATATCATTTCATTGATTGCCATGATATTGTTAAAAGCCCCCAAAAACCTTGTCTTCCATCATCCGGAAACCTGAACCTGAATTACATAAATGGTTCTGGCGCTGCTGTTGTTGCGTTTTGAGTATTTATCTTGACGAATAAATTTAATCCATCCTTTTTTCTCTCAAAAATCAAAACAAACAAAACATCTAACCCCCTAACCGTATTCAAACTCGCTTGAGTAGCGTGTTCCATCTTGCTGCACCGGGGGGGAACTCCCATCAGCACGCCCACTAGCCGTACTGTCACCCAGTTAGCCACTCTAATTGCAGGATTAAGACGCCGACGCGCTCATATTTGTGGGCCCAGAAAACCCGTCAACCCCCGGAGTTGCTAGTTAGGCCCCGTTTGTTTAGCTGACAGCCGGGTGGCGCAAGCTAAAGAACGTGAGCACTCACACACACACACACACACGCACAACAATAACAATAACAACAACAACAGTCGGCTGATTAATTGTCAGCACGCGCTCGTGCGCACGCACTCACGCACTCTGTACGCTAGTTCGGACATGGCGTCACACCTGTCACACAGTTTAGTAAGCGAACTAAATAGTACCGACATTTAACCATCAGACACACACACCCATACTGACATTCGTCTAAATGAGCGCCTAATTTAACCGGCGCACGGAAAACATGTTATGATTTAATCCTCGTTTGTTTTGGATGTTACCACCTTTGGTCTGTCCCCCACCAAAAACCCCCCCAACCCAAAGCGTCACCATTTTTCAACACTTAATTTTCGATCATTTTCAATAAACGCCATTCCTCCGCGGGGTGCGAAGCAGCCCCAGATACCCAGGAGGTCCAGAAACGAATTAACGAAAATGTTTAATGACAGCTAATAACGGTCGGATTTGCATAAACGATGTGTCATCAATTAGCTACCACCTACGCTGCGTGTGTCCGGAGCAGTGGCAACTACTGACGGCAATGGCCGGGTGTTTTTTTGTTCTGCTTCAAACTGATCGGTGAACATTACACAAATGTTCCCAGCCATCCGAGATCCGATCGATCGGGACAGTACGGATAGTAGCCTAGCTTAGCCCGGAACGAGCTGACCAGTTTGGTTCTTCTCTTTGACCGGGGTTCCTTGTTTTTGCTGCTCTTTGGTTGGTTGAAGAATTAATCTTCTGGTAGAAGGTGGATCATTAAATACGAGTTTCACCGAAAAAAACTGAGAACCGCAACGAATGTAGCGCACCAACACTTTCTGCACGCTACGGATCGTGTCACATCGTTTCGTTGATGTTGGTAAAATGTTATGGACGGTTTGTTTGTTTAGGAACAGAATCGGGACACACAGCAAATTGAGCATATTTATTGATTCAATTTCACCAAACTCGGTCCTGAGCGTCGAGAGCGGTGACGAGTTGAAAGTTCCGGCTCCGATGAAGGGTTTTTTAACGGACGGTTGACTTCTTGAATTGCATTTTTGGGGACTTTTGGAAGAATTTGGACGATGGGTGATTTCGGAGAAAGCTTTTTACTGCTTGCTAGAAAGTGTAACTCTTTTGAGTGTTTGTTGTGACTTAAATTGTGAAATTTATTTCACATAAGAGGCCAAAGTTTTAAAAGCTTTTTGTTATGTTTAATTATGTTCGCTTGTTGAGCCGAGCAGTCAATTTAATATTCATTTTAATTTATCGACCCGTTTTTTTTTTATTTCCCGTTTTCAGATATTGATGAATGTGCGGACAATAATGGTGGCTGTGAGCAGACTTGCATCAATAAGCCTGGATCGTACGAATGTAGTTGCGAGCCCGGACTGCAGATAGACACCCTGAATGGTCACACGTGCATCGGTAAGTGGTCTCCATCCCATCGCCCATCGTGCTGGGCTTTTGATCTTCATCACGCTCGCTTTGTTGCATGGCAAACACACTTTGTACTTTACTTTACCCATCCCATTTGCACTACAAACGGCTTACTGGAAACGATCGGAAAAATGGGGTCCTTCGGTACTAATTTTATCTCACTTTGAAGCTTAATTTTTAAACATTATTTTTATGGAGGTATTATTGGGTTCTAACAATAATTGGGTGATATGCTATAAAATTTAATCTCCTCTGTGAACGGTTTTGTCTAATAAAAGACCAGAGATGGTCATTTAAAAAGTTAGTTTTGTATGCTAATCATCACGAAACGATGAAAATGTTATACTGATTGCATACTTTGAGGCGTTTTGCTCGAATTTAACCTTTTTGACATAACAATAGCGCCGGAAGGTATGCAATTCTCAGTACGAATTCTTAATTTTCTCTACCAAAATAGCAACGTCACGGTTAAATAACGGGGCACGGTTAATATAATTTAAATTATTTCCTGCCCGCTTGGGCAACGTTTTCCAACGTTGCGATAGAAGGTTTCACTATCGCAGCACTTTAACTTTAATAGCCACTGACGTCTTGACTATAAGATATCGCCATTTAAGTTTCTGGCGTGCATAAACCTTTGCATCAACTTCCTATCGTACTCGGAATGGAAGAAAAAGGGATTAAACGGACAAGATTTGCGGAAGTGGTTAAAGCTTGTTGAGAAGTTTCCCTACGTGAGAGGATGAATTACCCGGCCGTACGCTTCATGATGACGTCTTTTACTTTAAACAATAGTTTATGTTAATAGAATTGTTCTTAATTTTAATGAAAAAAGCGTAACTTATTTAGAAAATAGAATCATTTAAGCAAATATTTGTTTGGAACTTTCGCTCACCATTAGGTGAACATTTCCATCAGTAACTCACTGTCTTGCCAGCAGGCGAACAAACGACAAAGTTTGCAGTGACCTGATCCAGTCTAGTGTAAATAAACAAGTGACTTCCATTAAACACTCTTACAAACCGGCAACAAACTGTGTGCTTTTGGGTGGCAAAAGTGCACAGAAAAAACCGTCAATCCTTTGCATTTTGCCGTGCGCAAACTTCTTTTATCTACGCCAGCCCAGATCCGGTGCTAAATGAAACGTAATTGTAGATAATCCAGCGATGAAAAGTATAGTAGTGCCACTCTCTTCCGAGGCACCCGGGATCGGCACACACGGGCTTGGAGCGTCGCTGGCTTCAAGATGATCACCAAGTACGGATGAAGTCTTAGTCGCCAAATGGGGGTTGGGTGGGTTCTTCCGAGCAGGTGACCTGTACCGAGCATCCTCACCTTAAGGAAGATGAGCTTTTTCTTACGAACTTTCGCTACCCCATTTCCGTACTGAACCCCGGAGGACAGGTCAGTGCAAACCCTACCAAGTTACGATGAATGCTTTTATGCTGCATCGGTCGAACCGACCCCGGGTTTGATGCACTGGTAGCGAATCTATGGAGTATCTTGTATCAGCTTTACAGGTCAGTACGATGGTCACAATAATGGTACCTTTAATGGAGATAAGAAGATGATGCTCACGGTAAAATAGCTTGCCTTCTCAAGAACTTGTGGTCATACTGGAAGGGCCGTGTTAATTTACCAGATAAAAAATTGGTTGTTAAATTTGATCCCGTCTGTTCAGTAAGGAATACGTAAAGTTGCCTTCCCGCTGTGTAAGTATCGTATTCGCAACTCGCATAAATAATGGCTTATAGATAAAGCTGGTTGGTTTACAGCATTAATGGTATTGAGCTGCCTCCTGTGCAAATGGTTAACTGGACAAGCGATTTAATTAAGAGATACTTTAATCAAATGACCACGATATGGTCCAACGACCAATGGCGGTTTCCATCCATTTCCGTGCGACTGGCCATGTATTTTCTATGGTAAATGAGGGTACGCTTAGATTGCGAAACTACCGCGAACCGTTCAATAAAATATTCACCGGCATCTAGGTACTTTTATCGCTGCAGGCACCATTTAGCTTCGTTTGGGTTTGTGCATGGCACACACATAGTGGGATAGATGAAAACAGTGGCAATAAGTGAACCTTGTGCACGACCTGCCAGCACACTGGTGGCTTCATGTATGAAAACGCAATTTACAACCATACCTTTGCCACGGCGAGAAAGGTTTGTAAGCACCGAGATTAACTCCGTTTCCCCTTCAGCCATATCGGGTTTTCGGGACCTTTCCAACATAGTTCCCGGTGTAAAGTGGAACGGCGTAGAAAGTGTGAACATTTTTGGTGCGCTACAAAACCGGGAATATCACGGGTAGGGATACCATTTTAGCATACCACGTACAGCACGTGGCAACCGAGCGAGTAGATGAATCTTTACTACTACGCCCGGAAATGACGAAGGCAAAAACCCATTTCCGTGACAACCATGGTAAAATGCTGCGCCCGTTGCGCCTGAATGCAGGCTAAACAGTTTATTGGAAGGAGCTGTTTTGAGAAAGAGTAAAGAAAACGAAAAAAAAGAAACGAGCGCACACTGAAGGACACGTTTGTTTCTTAATGAAAGGAAAAAGGTGTAGTGAAAGATGGCCAAAAACTTTCGCCAAGAATCATCATGGGGTTTGCGCAAAAGAATCAAGCGAGAAAAAGAAACCACACCACTATAGAAGAAAGCGAAATGTACCAAGAACGCTTTGTAACCGTATTTCAATGTTTGAGGAAATCAACCCTATTCAACGGGCAGGTTCTCAACCACCCCCCACTCCTCCCAGCCAGGAGGGGGGGGGGGAAGTGGGGTTGGAAAGGGCCGGATGAAGGGTTCCGTCAAACACCCTTTTACCGTGGGCTTTTGTGTTAACGCTCAAGGCGGATGCTTTGAACCACGGCCCGGTTCAAGGTAAGTGAATGCAGCCCGTTGGGGAATTTCATTCATTTTCGTAATTAAGCGTATTTGCTCTCATTAGCAGCACACAATACGCGTTGGTTTTTTTTTGTCTCTTTCTTTTACACGAACCTGCCCCACGCTGCGGGATGACTTTGCGTGCGTATTATTATCACGCTGCCCTTTGCCAAACGCGCGGCAAATGGTGAAAAGACAACGTTTGCCAGCGCTAGTAGCGTATTTTTGCGCAAAAAGCTTCTGGGTAAAGTTTACAACAAGTTGGAGGAATATTTTCGTGGCTTATCGTAGATTGAGCGGGGTACAACCCTTCGAAAACGGCCGTATTGTATGTCTTATCACACCTGGATAGTTGTTGTGGTGCGTGTTGTTGGATATATTTGGTGAAGGTGAAGGTTTGTTAGCAAGGTATCTTTCTATTTTAATTTTCTTAACATTGGGTTTATGAACTATTTATTTATTTATTTTTATTAAATTAAGATTTTTTTCCCAAAATTACACTGCTATAAATTTAATCCCTGAAACTAGGCTGTACCATAAGCTGAAAGAGTACGCAAGTGAATCGCTTATTATCCGTGCTCTTCTGAATTAGATCTCTACTGAAAAAACGAATAACACGGATAATAGAACACAAATTTTCTGACGTCTTTGACGTTGCAGCAAATCTGTCAAAGCATTTGTGAAACTGTCATTTCGAAGCTTCACGAATAATACGACACCCGGATAATCGGAGTTTCAGTGTATTTTGCTTATCTCTTTTAATACTTTCTTCGGAAGTAGAGATTGAAGATATAATTTATTAGCATCTTTTAATAACTGTCGTAGACTTTAAAGCTAGTTTTTAGCATATATATGATTAAATAATATAAATCTAATATAGTCATGTAATATATACATGAGTGACCATCATATCGTGCAACAACAAAAAACTCCATGGTTTACCTGACCCACATATTCTTTTAAAACAAAACAAAAAGACCAACAAAACCCATTCCCAAAGGCATCATCTCTACTCAATTAGTGTATTGAAATGTGAAACATCGCATAACTCATTAATCTTAACATTCCACGTGTTCTTTACAATCTCGCCCAAAAGAGAGCCTTAACAGAAAAGCAAAACAATAAACACCGCAAGCCAGCTCGGAAAGCATCATCCTTTTTTGCATATGCAACATTCCTCTTTTTTTGCCCCTGTTATCATTTCCTGCAGCGAACGCTAAGCAAACATGTGGAAAAGTTTCAACGGCACTTATTGCGCACAGTTGGCGCAATGGTTGTTAAGTAATTGCTTCAGATTATCCTTGAGCAGCGAGAATGAATCCGGCAATCCTTAAGCCATATATGGCTGGTGGCTGTTGGCGCATTTGCTGTTTTGTTGCTTACGTTTATTCAACCGCAGCTCGTTTGAATGACTTTTGTAGTAGAACAGTGTGTGACATCATAAACCATTCCCCTGTACTTCGCTAGAAGTCCGTTGGCAAAGTGATGCTTTACGTTTTAGAGGAAAGCGAAAGAGGTTTAATTATCCGCCACGTGTATGAATGGAAATCATCCAGATTGAGGTGAAATCACTTTGGAGACGCGTGCTAAATATTGAAGTGCCATTCGAAACCGGTATGAAACAACAATGTTTTGGGCTGGAAACATATTTTCCCACAAATGATACACATTTATTTCTAGTATCCGTGCAACTTTGTCATTTTTTTTTTGCAAGCAAGTGTACCATACATGTAGCAACATTCTGCTCATTAGCAGTTGTTAGCACAAACTGAACGATAATCCATTCCGGGTCAGTTCCATTCCGAGTTGGTAGGAAGGATTAATGTTACCAAAATGGGACAGGGAGAGAAAAAAAATGTGCATCCGAAAGAACCTCGCAACAGGCCACCGAAGCGTGATGGATTAAAACATTGGTACATGGTAGCAATGGTGCAGTACATGGTGAAACAGTTTCATACTTTCGCGAAATGTCAAGTGTTGGGTAGCTTTGAAAGGTATATGATTCCGCTCCGTATCCACGCTTCAAGGACGAAGCTTGAATTATCACTGAACTGTATGTGGGTGCCGTGAAGTGATTTTTTTTAAGAAATGCTTTACATGCAAAGCCTAAACGAAGACTAATTACACCGGTAATGGTAGAAATACGTAGCTATGATAAGGTAACATGAGTGAGTTAAAATTAATAAGTAAAAATGATAATCAGCATCTTTAGTAATCATACCTGAAATATTTCTATTTACAAGTGGTTTCTAGAAATGTTAGAAATGATTCTAAAATAGTAATAGCTGGAAGTAATAGCGTAAAGCGCCTAAAGGTATGCAACACGCATGATATATTAGCGTGTTAAGCAACTTGTTTTTAAGTGTTGGAAAATCGGACTTGTAAGACGATTTTCTCATTATTTATACACTCGGTTAGCTACACATTTTTCATCAACCAGTAGCGCACGTTCACACACACACAACATAAACACTGTTGGCAAAACACTTTAATGTAGTGCAACTCTCACACCTAACCCTGCACCTTGCGGAAGTTGGTCCATCCGGCGGAAGAGAGTACGGATGGAGCATTTTGTGACCATTTCTAACTGACACGACTTGTCCTTCTCTTTTTACTCTTTTTCTTCCATACCGCTACCACCACTCAAAAAAAAAAACGTCATCACATCACAATTCAATGCACCATGCGCACCCATCGCACCAATCACGCACACACACTCGCTTTTCTTCGAACCGACCTTTTCGCTTCCGTCACCATTCTGGCCACGTCTCCTCCTCTTCTATGGAAATATATCTGGGGTAAAAAAAATTAAACCCACCTCTCCTCCTCCAACTCTCCTCTTCCTATGCTCCCCATCTCCCCCCACCTCCTCACACCACACGGACCATGGGTGATAAGACATCAACGAGTGCCTGTTGCGAAATGGTCACGGTCCGTGCCAGGATACGTGCGAGAACCGTTGGGGCAGCTACAGTTGCGGCTGCGAAGGGCTGCCGGGCACGCGGCTGGCAGCGGATGGGCACGGCTGCGAGGACGATGGTGAATGTGCGAAGGCGAACGGTGGTTGCTCCCATCGATGCCTTTCAACGCTTGGGCGCGTCTTCTGCCTCTGTCCGGATGGGTTGCGCCTCGGAGCGGACTGGAAAACGTGTGAAGGTAGGCATCCGGCACAAACGTTTGTGTGTTCTTCTTTTCTTCATCTTGTTCCTCTTTTTGGGCTCGTGGTGGTTCCCTTGTGCACCATCAGATGGCACACGAGAGAGAGAAAGAGAGAGAGAAAAAGTTTACCCCATCTCGAACTTTTGAGACGCATTGAGACATTGGTTCGGTACTATCCCCCCGGATGGTACTATCGCTGTACATGAAACGTGTTTGATGTCCTGCTGCATCGTTCCATCGAGTGTGCCCAAGATGGAGGTCAACGTTGGCTGGTTTGGTTTGCTCATCCGTTTAAATTTGCATTTGAAAGTTATAAATTATCCAATCCCGTCCAGCTCGTGTACGATCGATCCTGCAATACAACTAATGGGCATGCTGGGATGCAGCACGGAATTGGGCTCTTGGATGCCAAACTTTGCCAACTTTACCCATAAGGGGCGAGGGAAAAGTAGGGTGTAAGGGGGTTATCGCAATGCACTACGAGACATCCGGCGATGGGATGGCTTCCTGCTTCAATGGGTGGGTGGAACGTCTAAAACTTTTCATCAAATCATCACCATCCCGAACAAGAGGACGTCAAGCTACGACCGAACTCCTCGTGCTTCTCGATTGATTGGAAACTATTAAAGTATTTAAAATTCAATCCATTTAAGGTACTGCTATTTTCATTAGCTTTCAAAGCCGGATATGAAGTGGACATCATTGATAGAAAGTCTTTCTATTTCCGTACCATTCTTAGAAAAAGGGAACACTCTTATGTCGTCCGATGGGTCCCCAAAATTCTTGCCTTTTTAAAGCGTTCCTTTGAGACTTTGATAAAAAGGTAAATATTTGAATGCATTTTAAATTAATTGAAGCCCTATTCTTTTTGTGAGTAGCAGCAGCTTTTGAAGTTTGTGGTTTCTCTGTTGTGGTCATTACAAATTACACAAAAGAGTTGATAAAGCTAGCTTTAAAATAACATAATCCTTATCAAACTTCAAATCTTGGTGTATAAACGACATGACAATTTTGGTTCTGTCAAAATCATTTCAAATACTTAAACATTCTATCTTAAAGTCCAAAATTAATTAATTATAGTAAAAAACCGTTACTTTTTTCAAACAAAACCACAAAAAATTAAAACATAGTAAAGGAAGCTAATGCGACCCAAACACGGAATAGAAACCAATTAAGGTGCTTTAATGCTGTTTTGTGTTACAGACCATTTTTAACACGGAGCCTGTTGGTGGAACATGTTTTTGGGATAGATTTATCGACGTTTCAATTTTTCACCACTTCTAAAGCAATCCCATCCCAATCCGGTGGTTTTATAGTTCATAGAAACTTTCACTCCACAGCCATACCGACGAACCGCAACGGCTTGGCAGAAGGGATACTAATAGCGATTAAGCTGCGAAAGTGATTTTTGGCAACGGAACGATATTTTCCGTACAGAAAAATAATGAAAAAACAAAACAACAACACACACACCCCATCGAACAACAATTTGGTGAAAAGAAAATGAAAAACCCAAGGTTTTTCTAACTTCAACTTTGCTCCGACTATTCCGGCCGCGTGGCTGTGTGTGGTTTTTCGGAAGGTTATCAAGCGTTCCGTGAAGCGTGCAGCGTTTGAATGAGTGAATGATCGAGCTGCATCAACATTGTTTCGTTTTCTGACATTTTGTGTGGCGTCTGGATGTGGCTGGAAAGATGGCCGTGGTTCAATTTGGCGGATGTGCTGCTAGAACGACGAGGAACGGCTTCATCAACCAGTCATCAGACGACGACGACGGCTAAGGGCACACACCGTGCCATGCCATGCCGACCGTTTTGTGGTTACGGTGGCTGGAAAAGGGGTGCAGGGCAGAAAGGAGGAACAGTTTCATTCAATTCACCGATCCTGGCTCTACCAAAAAAAAGGGAAGGACGAACGGTCGGTTGGATTATGAAAATATTTTCCACCCGCCGGTAAAAGTCTCGAAACAACCAAACAGCCAAGGCTCAAGGCCGACGTTTAGTTTGGGCATCGGGGACTTTTTCCACTTTCTCTTCCCCCTTCTCCTTCTCCTCCTTCCTTTCTTAACACCGCACGGCGCACTGTATTAAGTTGATGTACCCTTGTCGAGACATCATCGCAGTCTCCCGGTATCATCCGCATTATCGTACGGAATCTCTGGCGAGAAGGAGTTTGGTGTGCTGGTGTTTCTGTTTTTTTTTAAGTTTTCCTCGTCATTCTAACATTTGTTCTTTCTTTGTGGTGTGGTGAGCATATTTGTGGAGTTTGTGGGTTAGCGTCTGCTGTCTTACTCGACACCGTTCGTTGCGCCATTCGTTGCGATGTGATTTTGCTGAGGAAAGAAATGAAGAAAACAAAAAACGAAGGAGAGAGCAAAGTTTGCTGACGCAGTGTAGTGGAACGGCCAACGGGGAAGAAGAATTTTATGAACTTTCGTACTTTTTCTCTCTCCCTCTCTCTCTTTCTCTCTCTTTGTGTCTTATTTTCTTCCTCTCTACAGCACATTGCGTTGCGAAGATGCACTCCGGTCGTTCGGGCGTACCGATACGAAAGGCACTCTATTATTATTTATACTTATAATTTTCCGCCTGAAAAATACTTGGTCGGAACTATAGTTGCCAAATGCTGGGAAAAAAAACGGGAAGCACAAGAGTGAAGCAAACGGCAACCTTTCCCACATGTAGAAAAATGCTTGTCAGATGTGCAAAGCCGGCAGTGGGCGGTTGTCGCCAGGGTTGTTGCCGTGCACAATCACAAGCACCGGGCGGTGGAAACCTTGCGTGGAAATAAACTCAATTCCGACACGCCTGCCTGCTTGCGTGTGGTACAGGGAATCCGCTCAGGGAAGAAGTTTTCCACCAGACACAACATGCATTTTCCCCGTACACTGTGCACACTTGGGTGGGAAACTCTCAAACACTACCGGCAGGACGTACAGGTTGGTGATCTTTTGTATGCCTTCACACAGTCTGATTGATGCACACAATAGCACCGTCGGAATGGTTGTTCGTTAAGGGCATAGCGATAGTTTTCATACATCACCGAAGAATGTTATCTTGCATCAGCACACGATGGGCGAGATATTTGTAGCGACGGGGGAAGCCTTAAGTTGGAAAGGTATTTTACGTATATTTAGATATGATGAAGACGCAAAGTGTTGTGAAATATTTATATTTTTGCAGGAAAAATGGGTAAAAGATTTTTGTAGTCCCCCCCCAAAGCGCTCGCAGCCACCATGGACAGACGCTGCACATAGGTCGAAGGGTGCGGTCATGCAATATGTCAAAATTTAATAAAATGTTATTTAATTTTAATATTGTTTCTGTTGAACGCTTATGATTTAAAATGATATTTAAATAAAAACTGAATATGAGAAAGTAAAATTTGTTTTTAAATTTTTAAATTGGAACTTAGGATATTAATATGGAACATGTTGAGGTTATGAAAATGCTTTTAAAAATAAAAAAACTTAAAGATATTTATATAATGGCATAAAAAAAATATTTTACTATCTTAAACTAATTAAAACTAATATTTCATCGTGATCTTAATCTATGTTTGTTGTTTAAATGATTTTAAAGAATTAAAATTATTTATTATTTGCTTTTTTAGTTGTCTTAATATTTTCAATATAATAAAAGTATTATTTTACACTCCTCAAATAATTATATACATAAAAAAATATTTTTACTACAATCATGCACAGTTTTAATTAAAATACTATGTTAAACAAACAACCAGGAAAACATAAATCCAAATGTAAATAAATCACTTACATTTTATTTTTTTTACCATCGTATGACCAGTAGACCTACCAGTGTGCAATGTTTGCCCAGGGTAGCAGCGATACCTTTGGGGGGGGACTACAAAAATCTTTTACCTTAATTAGTTTAAGATAGTAAATTTTTTTTACGCCGTTATATTAATATCTTTGAGTTTTTTTATTTTTAAAAGCATTTTCATAACCTCAATATGTTAAATATTAAATCCTAAGTTCCAATTTAAATATATATAAACAAATTTTACTTTCTCATATTCAGTTTTTATTTAAATATCATTTTAAATCATAAGCGATCAAAAGAAACAATATTAAAATTAAATAACATTTTATTAAATTTTGACATATTGCATGACCGCACCCTTTGACCTATGTGCAGCATCTGTCCATGGTGGCTGCGAGCGCTTTGGGGGGGGGACTACAAAAATCTTTTACCTCTTTTACCTTTAATCTTATCTGTTTTGAAGTGTAAAATTGATAATGTAATTGTATTTTAATCTTTGGAGTGTGTGTCGGCCACTACTGACCAACCTACGAGTGTTCCCGCATGGATAAGTTTGAATAGCTTCTACTTTATTAGAGGTTTCGTTTGATATACGAATACAGAATTCAACAAACAGTCTGCCTAAGGTAGAGTTATTACAATTATCCAGTTCTTCATTCTGAAACAGATTTTTGTTGTTATAATTTTGTTCTTGGAATTCTGGCTATTTCTGCACCTATTCTCGGTCAGGAAATGAATAAGACAATTTGTTTAAAATTTGCTTCAGCACGGATTTATTTTCACATCTTTTTAGTCATCAATTATTGTCCATAATCTGTTATCATTGAGAGAAATGAGAGAATTCATTTATACTCCACTGTTTTCACGTACCCAGTCGCGAACAACGGCCACACGCGAGTACACTCCAGGATATCCAGCCTGAGCACATCCGTAGCCCCAAGAAACGACACCAACCAGCTTTCCGTCAGCGACCAGAGGACCGCCAGAGTCTCCCTGGCAAGCGTCCTTTCCACCCTGCTGGTATCCGGCGCACAGCATACGATCAGTGACTCCTCCAAACGATTGGTAGGCCTTATTGCATTCCTTTTGGTTCACGGTCGGCACGTTGGCAGCCCGCAGAACAGCGTTCGATTCAGAAGCACTCTGAGTGTTTCCCCAGCCAGAGACGGTCGTCATGGTTCCATCCTTAACAGCTTCATCCTGCTCGGGAAGTGCAACAGGCTGCACCGCATCGCTGAAGGTAAGCTCATTTTCCAGCTCTAGGAGAGAGTAATCGTAATCGATGCTGCTGCTATCGTAGCCAGCATGCTGCACCACACGTGCAACAGGGACAACGGTTCCACCCGAGGCGTGCTTGGAGGATCCCAACCGGACGGTCAAGCTGGAAGGCGACGCACCAGCAGTGCAGTGAGCAGCCGTTAGAACCCACTTGCTGGACAGGACGGAAGCCCCGCAGTTGTGACGCTTGTTGTACTGCAAAGACACCTGATACGGAGCATCGGAGACGTCGATCTCGAATCCACCGACGATACGCTGGCCAACGGTGTAGCGTGGTCTCGGCGAGAATTTTGGCTGCGGACGAACAAGCCGATGGCGCTGATCGGCCTGTGCCTGTACGCAGGCAACTACCGCAACTAGAAGAGCCAGGAGGATTGCAATCTTGTTCGCCATCGTGTCCGATACTGGTATGCTCATTGGATTGTACATGTCAACTATTTATATATAGGGAAGTCAGTTTTAATGGCATTGAACTTGCCAATCGGATGTATTAATTGATAACGATATCAATCGTTGATCGCTAGAATCTGTACATTCTACGTTGGTGTTATTACACTTGAAAAGGTACCGATTTTCGTTGAAAAGATCCAAGATAACAGTATCTGCTCCACTTCATAGTGGCTAGAATCTGTTGGACGCGCTCACTTTGGCGGAAAATCCATTCCCAAGCAATTGGCACTTGAGTCTTGTTTATCGTGCTATGTAAATAGTTGATGTCTGACCACTATCAGGCACTCGAGGGCATTAATCCCGAACGTTAGTCTGATCGTGCTGATTTCGGTCTACTATTTCAAATAAGATTATTGGCGGGTTTTGCGAGGTTTTTCCTTAAAGTAAGTGATCTCGAAATGGCTTAATGTCGCGCGTCGCGGTCAGACGTATTAAGTTAAGTGTTTTTTTGTGTGTGTAGTGAATCGTTAAACTATTTACATTCCTATGGACTTGTATGCATCGTACACAATGAAACTATTGAGTGCATTGTTTGATAGTACATGCTTAATGTAAATTAAGCATACTTTATTTATGTTCTTTTTTCCAGAAAAAATATTTCACATTTTTCTAGCTAAATAAAGGTTTATTTCAAGCATACTTCAAGCATCGGTAGGTGCATTAAAACTTCTTTATAAAGCTATACTCTGCATGCCACTTAGTATTAGGTAAATTAATAGGTTATTTATAGAAATGAAAGTTCTTTGTAGAAACAAATCGATAAATGATTATAACCTATTGGCCTAATTCTCCATAAGTGGTAGGTTCACGTCTAGCCGCATTCTCAGCACTTGATGTCTCTCGTCTAGGAGATTACTTCCAGCTACGTAGGAAACACTTGTTATTAAACCTACTTGAAACAAGCATAAGATTTCCCATTCCTTATGGTATTTCTTTAAGTATTGTATTAATTTTTCCAATACACCAACTTGATCGTAACTATTATGTATAATAAGCATAATTGCATTACATGATTTCGGAATACGTTTTTAGCTGATAAAATAATTCCACTCGTTTCGATTACATGCGGATCAAATTGTTTTATTTCATTTGTTTTTCATTGTCCATAAATTAGTGTCTCAAATTTGGCGTTCCTTTTTACACACCACTGGTCTCACGAACCCAGTCGCGAACAACGGCCACGCGCGAGTACACTCCAGGATATCCAGGCTGAGCGCAACCAGCACCCCACGAAACAACACCAACCAGCTTTCCTTCAGCGACCAGCGGACCACCAGAGTCTCCCTGGCAAGCGTCCTTTCCACCCTGTTCGTATCCGGCGCACAGCATGCGTTTGGTAATTCCTCCCGACGATTTGTAGGCTTGTTCGCATTGCTTTTGATTCACGGTCGGCACGTTAGCTGCACGTAGAACGGCATTAGACTCAACAGCACTCTGAGTATTTCCCCAGCCGGACACAGTCGTCATGGTACCATCCTCCACCGGTTCATCCTGCTCGGGAAGTGCAACAGGCTGCACCACATCACTGAAGGTAAGCTCGCCTTCCAATTCCATTAGCGAGTAATCGTAGTCGATAGTGCTGTCATCGTAGTTCGGATGCTCTACGACGCGTGCCACCTGTACAAGGGTTCCACCAGATGCGTGTCTCGAAGATCCCAAACGCACAGCGAGACTGCTGGCTGAGAGACCGACAGTGCAGTGTGCGGCAGTCATTACCCACTTGCTATTCAGCACAGAACCTCCACAGCGATGGCTATTGAAGTATTGCAGCGACACTTGATACGGAGTCTCAGACACGTCGATCTCGAATCCACCTACGATGCGATGTCCACCACCATATTGGGGCCTTGGCAGGAATCGGGGCAGTGGTCGTACAAGCCGATGTCGTACAGATGCTTGGGCCTGAACGCAGGCTACTACCGCCACTAGAAGAGCCAGGAGAATTGCGATCTTGTTCGACATCGTGTCCGATACTCGTATGATTTGTGGAAATGACCAGTGTCCACTATTTATACACCACTATTGTCCGTCCTAGTGCTTATGTCAATCCTTCGCCAGGATTAGCTGATAGTAGTATCAATTATTGTCCACACGTACCACTACGTCACAGTTGTAAATTATTTTAAGCACAACAACCGCTTCACGAGAGATTCTTGATATGTTTATCTGATGAGTGGACCTCAAATCTTCCCACTTCATGTCGGCTGAGCTTGTAAAATCTCCTACATGTGGAGGAGAATCCCAACAAAACTTAAGTACTACACTCATGATCTTCTGCGTCAACATACAAAACATCTCTTTAAAGTATCTGATAAGGATAGTCGAAATGAAGGAATCGTAAATTTATAACAAATTTATTGTTGATGTGTTGAAACCGCTCATTGTTGTTCAAAACAATTCCCACTTTTATAGTTAGTGTATATTATGTTCAACTTAGCTATTGACCGAAAAAATGTAAATAACTGACTGATAGCTAAAATGTTTACATATTCCTTCTTTTGTTAACCAACAGAATTGAGTTTAGATTTGCAATTGCTTTACAGATTGCTTATTAATCTAAAATCAATGAAAAATATGAGTCAATTGGAAAATATCGATTTAAAAACATCTTTATTTTTATGATCTCCATCATCAAGACGACCAGAATAGGCTTATTAAACTTATTTTTTCACGTTAGCTAACAGTCTTTGCTAAAGACGATTTCCTTGCTAAGAGTGAATTTTCTATAATTGGATTTCGCTATTATGGTTACCATCACTGACAAAATTGCATTTGTGTCTATAAAGACGACTTAAAAATCCGCCAATGTTGAGCTTGTTGAAACCAATGTTGAATTTTTACTGAAACTTTTTTTCAACCTACGTTCCTTCATAGAAAAATAATAACAAATTTAACAGCTAACCCATTATGCTCATATTGATTAATATGAATTAATACGAATTAGAAAATGATTAGGACTTTTGGTATTGTTTTATTAAGTTTATTTAGTATCCCCTTCGTTAACAAATTATAATTAATTATTCAACGTTCACACTCCACTGTTTTCACGAATCCAGTCGCGTACGCTGGCCACGCGCGAGTACACTCCAGGATAGCTCGGTTTAGCGCAACCTGCACCCCACGAAACAACACCAATCAGCTTTCCACCTGCGACCAGCGGACCTCCAGAGTCTCCCTGGCAAGCGTCCTTTCCACCCTGTTCGTATCCGGCGCACAGCATACGATCAGTGATTCCTTCCGACGAGTAAGCCATACGACAATCTTGTTGGTTCACGGTCGGCACGTTGGCTGCACGTAGAACGGCATTAGACTCAACAGCACTCTGAGTATTTCCCCAGCCGGACACAGTCGTCATGGTTCCATCCACCACCGGTTCATCCTGGTCGGGAAGTGAAATGGGCTGAACCACATCACTGAAGGTAAGTTCGTCCTTCAGTTCCAACAGCGCATAGTCGTAATCGATGCTGCTACTATCATAGTCAGGGTGCTGTACGACGCGTTTAACGTGCACAATAGTTCCACCAGACGCGTGCTTCGACGATCCAATACGTACGGAGAAAGTAAATGCTGATAAACCATCAGTGCAGTGAGCTGCTGTTAAAATCCACTTGCTGTTCAAAACGGAACCTCCACATCGATGGTCACCAATGTACTGTAGCGAAACTTGATACGGAGTTTCAGATATGTCGATCTGGAATCCACCTACGATGAGATGTCCCACTGTAATCGATATATCTGGAAAGAATCTGTGATGCGATGGGACGAAATGATGTCGTTGGGAGGGCTGCGTTTGTACGCAAGTGACCAAAGTAACAAGAAGAGCCAGGAAAATTGAAATCTTGTTCACCATCGTGTCTGAAACTTGTATGATTATTTAAGAACCAAAGCATTCTTTTTATACGATAACATGACTGTAGAGTCTGTGACAAAGATTCTGCAGGATTAATTGATAACATATCTCTCTTGATTTGACTCAACAAGGTATTAGACCAGATATATTATTGTTCAGATTTATTAGATGCAATAATATATGACATTATCGACCAACTTCACATGTTAATTGTCGATGAAATACATTCAACAGGAGATGGGCTAGCTTGTTTATTCTTCAATCTGGCGCTAGCGAAAACCATCAGCGGCTCAGAGGTGAAAAGTTTGGGAAACATCTTTTACAAGTCAGATACTAACATGCGCTAATGACATTGGATATAGCGGCCATGTTAACAATTCCCGACTTATGTATACGTGATTAGTAACCGCACTTTTGAAAGCATCCAATCTAACACATATCTTGGAGTAAAGGTCAGCACCGACAACGACGTTGATGTTAAGGTAGGCGCTAAAATGCTGGCTTTCCGGTTTTTGAAAGGACTGAAAAAAATGTCACCACCGAAAACACATTGAGAGGTAGAATCTCAGAAGGATTTTTGGCCCCGTATGTTTGGAAGGACAGTGAAGAAGCCTCTATAATGATGAGTGCTATGAGTTTTACTATAACTCACCAACGTACATCAAATTAGTCACTCCGGTGGGCTGATTATGTCATTCAAATAGCACTGGAAGATCCAGTCTTTGAAGACTTATTAGGTCTTCCAGGAGGAAAGAACATGCCTTGCCATGACACAAATACTCGCCAAAAAGACCGTGATATTAAACTGATGACTGATGATGGTACTGAACTCGACTTGAATTCTTGTTCCCTGGTTTAGCACATTCTAACTTATAAGCAAAAAATACCAAATCTGGTTTGTTTAAATTCATCAAGTTTATAATATTCTTATAGTTTTATTTCTGGTCATTCTCATAACGTTAATTTATCGTCAAATTAGGACAAATTTAAACTTCACTGTTTTCACGAATCCAATCGCGAACAACGGCCACACGCGAGTACACTCCAGGATATCCAGCCTTAGCACATCCGTAGCCCCACGAAACGACACCAACCAGCTTTCCGTCAGCGACCAGAGGACCGCCAGAGTCTCCCTGACATGCGTCCTTTCCACCCTGATGGTATCCGGCGCACAGCATACGATCAGTGACTCCTCCAAACGATTGGTAGGCCTCATCGCAATCCTTTTGGTTCACGGTCGGCACGTTTGCAGCACGTAGAACGGCATTAGACTCAACAGCACTCTGAGTATTTCCCCAGCCAGAGACGGTCGTCATGGTTCCATCCTTAACTGCTTCATCCTGCTCGGGAAGTGCAACAGGCTGCACCGCATCGCTGAAGGTAAGCTCGTCCTGCAGTTCCAACAGCGAGTAGTCGAAATCTGTTGTGCTGTCGTCATAGTTCGGGTGCTGCACAATGTTCGCAATACGTGTGACTTGACCACCGGAGGCGTGTTTCGAAGATCCCAGGCGCACAGTCAAGCTTGCAGAAGACGCACCGGCAGTGCAGTGAGCTGCAGTTAGAACCCACTTGCTGGACAGCACGGAACCTCCACAGATGTGTCGCTTATGGCTTTGTAGTGACACCTGATACGGAGTCTCAGACACGTCGATCTCGAATCCACCTACGATGCGATGTCCACCGCCATATTGGGGCCTTGGCAGAAATCGGGGCAGTGGTCGCACGGATGCTTGGACCTGAACGCAGGCTACTACCGCCACTAGAAGAGCCAGGAGAATTGCGATCTTGTTCGACATCGTGTCCGAAACTCGTATGATTAGTGGAGAAGATTTGTCCTTTATTTATATAATGAAGTGCCCCTACTCTGCAACAGTGATTTGACGTTATCAGCGGATAAGATCCTTTACGATCATTCTCCAGTACACGTGAGTTTTGCTCTTACCTTTTGTTTGTGTATTAGATTAATAGATGCTTTAAGTATTTTGTATATGTTTTGAAAAAAACGTGATAACAAAACTGGTTACACTTTACTGTTAGATTCTAAAGATTCTTGTGAATGTTGGAGAAACCCATTCATTTTAACTTAAGAGGGGGCAATATGGGTAGTCAAACAAACGTAGTACGTGGTTTGTTTACTTGCTACGTATAATCTCAAGTGTGGATTTTTTTATGAATCAATTTTCATTTAATTTAAGCTGAAAGTGGTTGTAAATCGTTCAAGGTCTCCTGCTTCTACAAAGTCGTCTATTTGGATTCATTTAGTTTTTTTCACGTCAATTTAAATGTGCAACGTCTTGATATTCGGCAGTTGCTGATTGTTGGGAACTATAGTTTCATTTACTGTTTTTTTGTAAAATGTATTAATGTAAGCCTCTTTAAACTGGTGACGTTGTAATTCGTCACTTTAATACCGAAACGTGTATTATCCTTATCTTTTACGTACTTGAAATAAACAGTTAATGGCAATTGTTTACGTCATCATTTCTAACGCCCTTTTGTTGTGGACGTATCTACTAAACTAGTAGCTCTTCATCAAAAACCAAACAGTCATTTATAAAGATGATATGATCTTTAGGACGGCTATCGGAACTAATCCATTTTTAAGACAAATAATAATAACCACAATATTAATTGAACCAACATACCCTGTGAATTAGAACAACCATAAGCCCGCACATAAAGTGCCTATCGTTTCGCATTGCAAAAGAACAATTATTTTTTATAAGAGTTTCATTTCATTTATATTACCAAGCTATCTTCCAAATTTGTTCGACTACATTTTACACTCCACTGTTTTCTCGAATCCAGTTGCGAGCAATGGCTACTCGCGAGTATACCCCTGGATAACCGACACGGGCGCAACCGTAGCCCCACGAAACGACGCCAATCAGCTTTCCACCTGCGACCAGCGGACCTCCAGAGTCTCCCTGACAAGAGTCCTTTCCACCCTGCTGGTATCCGGCGCACAGCATACGATCAGTGATACCTCCGAAAAGCTGGTAATTCTGGTTGCAATTCTTTTGATTTATGGTCGGAACGTTGGCAGCGCGTAGTACGGCATTAGACTCAGTAGCCTTCTGTGTGCTGCCCCAGCCAGATACGGTCGACATTATACCGTCTTTCACAGCTTCATCCTGCTTGGGAAGAATAACCGGCTTTACAACATTGCTGAACCTAAGTCTGTCTGCCAGCTCCAAAAGCGAGAAATCATAGTCGAAAGTGCCATCGACGTAGTCCGGGTGGTCTATGATGCGTAACACGCGTACAACGGTTCCACCAGATGCGTGCCTCGAAGATCCTACACGCACAGCGAGATTGCTGGCTGATACATCCACAGTGCAGTGAGCTGCAGTCAGTACCCACTTATTGCTCAGCACAGAACCTCCACAGCGATGCCTGTTGAAGTATAGCAGCGACACTTGATACGGAGTCACGGCTATGTTGATCTGGAATCCTCCTACAATCATGGTTGCTGCCTGGGCGCAAGCAACTACCGTAACCAGGAAGGCCAGAAGAGTTGCGATTTTGTTCGACATCGTGTCCAATACTCCTATGATTACTGGAGAAAAAGATGTCCCCTATTTATATGGGTCATAGGGCTTCCATTATCGGACAGTGATTTGACAATATTGGCTGATAATATCGATCCGTGTCCGTGCCCCGTGAGTCTACGTGAGTATGTTTTACTCTTTGTTTGGTTTGTTCATTTGGTTTGTTCAATGTATCTAAAGTGTTTTATTTATTCAAAACATGTGTTATCATTGTTGGTTTCATTTGTTTGTTAATAGACACATGATTCCCCGTTGGTTCATCTTCATTACGAATACCACCGAACGCTAATGTCTGAACGAGGGTTTTGTAATAATGCACATGCCTGAACCTCTAGCAAAACCCTCCAAATCTGTTAAAACTCTATACAATTGCAAATGAGTTAGTATGTTATCAGAAAAGTGCTAAACGTATCATTCGAAAAAGTTTCCTTTTAACCTTCCGTTTAAATCCCCATTTTCACATCGTATAAAACAGATCCTACATATTTCGAAGACCTGAGCCTGAGCTGATGAGTTCCATTTTGTCGTCATGTTAGTTTGTTCTACATTTTGAAATATTGCATAGTGAATCATCACTTCTATAGATAAATGATTTATTTTCTTATCTATTAGGCACTTGAGAATGACAGACTGTAGGAATTATCGTTCCTTCACTATCTACATCACCATGCTCTATGTGTTTACCAGGATATGTTTGTTTCAATGTCTACTCATAAGTGGATATCCGTTAACGAAGAGACAAAAAGTAATCAAATACTTAATTAATTCCTGGAATAAAATGAACTTAAGCATGTGGAAATGTATTACCATGGAGAGATATAGTTAAAAATGTAAACATAATTAAACGATCTTTAAAACAATTACAATAACTACCAACGATCGTTTGTTTGTGTTTATTTATCCTCTTCTTGACTTAAGAGCTCTTAGTTTAATCACTTAATCTCTCAATTACCAAAGGTTGGTGAACGTTTGTATTCTAAACTCCACTAATCTCACGAATCCAGTCGCGCACACTGGCCACACGTGTGTACACTCCCGGATATCCTGCCAGGGCGCACTCGTGACCCCAGGAGATAACTCCAATCAGTTTGCCTTCCGCGATGAAAGGTCCACCAGAATCTTGCCGGCATGTATCCTGGCCGCCATGCTTATATCCGGCACAAAACATCTGTTCAGTGATTCCACCGTACGACTGGTAAGCCTTGTTGCATTCCTCCTGGTTCACCGTCGGTACGTTCGTAGCACGAAGCAGATCGTTGGATTCGTTTTCGTTTAACGTCATACCCCAACCAGAGACGGTACCCATCGTTCCTTCCTCGACTGGTTCACCGTGCTCCGGCAGAACAACTGGCTGGATCTTGTCATTGAAGGTGAGCTCGCTCGCTAGTTCCAGCAGTGCGATATCATAATTGTTGGAACTGCTATGATGTGGATGAGATACGATGCGTGCTACCTGCATGATGGTACCACCGGATGCATGCTCGGATGATCCGACGCGCACAGTCACCACCGACGATGAGTCATGGCGAATGCAATGCGCTGCTGTCAAGATCCACCTGCTATTCACAATCGATCCTCCACAGTTGTGCTCGTTGTCGTACTGCAGTGACACCTGGTACGGAGCATCCGTAATGTCAATCACAAATCCACCAACGATACGTTTGCTTGTCAAATACGGGAGTCGGATAAGTCTATTACGCTCCCACAAGGTATGTGCTTGTACACAAACAACCAGCGCGATTAGTGCCACCAGAATGCTCGTAAACTTGCCCGACATTATGTCCAATAATTATATGACAATTCGCAACAGGTCGTAAACAATATATACAGAACGGTAGCCATTCAAACGCTCTGCATTCATTGATAGTGAAAATAAACAAAGATTGAAGTCGACATGATTCGTAAGTGTAAGTTAAGAATCTTGCGGGAGTTTTGTTGATAGTAGGTCGCTCTTAAGCTTACTAGCATCACGCGTTACTGTACTCGAGTCGAGTTAAGTGGATGAAAGCATGATAACATAAACCGATGGATTTTCCACTCACATTTGTACGTCAGCAATCTTAAAACGATTGTGGTAAGATTAGCAACCAACACGTGCTTGTCTAGTTGTATTATTTTTGCATGCAAAAAGTTTGTGTGAAAGGTTATGAAGAATTTTAGATAATAATTCATCAATTTATCTCAAATATCAGATGTTCTTTAGTCCATCCAAACTGAGATGTTCTAGTACGATCTCCATAATGTTTTAAAGTTCCTATATTTTATACTCACCGTCAAACTGGAGCAAATCATACAAAACGAAACTTTCCGATACGTTTAAATAGTTTAGTTTACACTTTATTAACAACGAAAAAAAAAGATATTAATTCGCCACTTAACAGTGGTACGGCGTTTGTTTTGCACGCTCGCGTCGCGTCGCAATAGGAATCATGGTAACGCCGCACATTTCGTTCGTATATTTACATTATGCCTTCCGTGCCCTTCTCGGCACACACCTATCGTACGTTAATGATACACATTTCCTACAGTCAACAATCAACGTATGGCGCACTGCACCCGCGCGACAGCATTATGGTTCGAGCATTTGCACAAGGGTTCGATCGATATCGCTCGACGCGAAACTGCTGTCCCGAAGCGGGCACGGTTCAGTTATGATTATGGCCAAAGGTCAGCGGGCTCGGAAGGTGTTTGGACTTTTTGCGCTCGATCAGCTCGGCCAGCGTTTCCCGGTGCTGCTGGTGGCTAATGTAGCCAAGCGAACCTGACCCAACGGTGACGCCGTTCGGACCGTGTATGTAGCCGAGCGAGCCGGATCCCAGCGCGATCGGGCCATGGTTTTTCGTCAGCAGGGGCGATCGTTGATGCTCGTGCTGTACGCCAAACCGTGGATTGAAGCTGTCCAGCACCGGCGGCAGCTGTGGCAGTGGTTGGGCAAACGATGTCCCGTACAGTGGATCGTACGTCGTGGGGAACTTGCTGAAGTAGGTGGTCGTTGGGTACGGTGTGCCGGCAGGTGTCCGGAACGCACCGGAACCGTGCAGTAGCTGCTGCTGATGGTACCGGTTGCGCTCCTGTTCCTCGGCATGGAACTCCATCACGGCGTACTGTTTGAGGATGCGACCGTCAGCGATGTATGTTTCCTCATCGCCCAAACTAAGATGGTTGCCGGTCAGGAAGGGGAACGGTGAACCGTAGTTGGAGTACTGGAACAGATTCTCATTGAAGAGTGTGGTCGGTTTGATGGTGGACACTACCCGCGTATGGCCATGGCTGGCATACGGTGCGATGGCGCCATGTGACGAACCGTAAAAGGTTGGTGACGGGGAGGGCGCATAGGTGGCCGGTACGGTCGGGCGAGGAAAGTACACGGAGGGATCGGTGACGGTCAGCAAAGGATCTCTCAGATCGATGACGAGGCGCTTCTGCTTGATTCCTTTCGCCGATACACCGCTGTGGTAGGCAAGAACCAAAAGGAACAGGAGAAAGCATGTCGCTAACGGTGGCTGCGAAGCGCAATACAGGGAAAGTAAAGTATTAGTAAACG
>STHB01014370.1:0-13073 GCA_018908115.1 Anopheles rivulorum | reverse complement strand
TATTTAAAATAGTTAATTAGTAACTTCAACTCTTTTGTTGCTTCCTATCAAATCACTCTTAATACTTTTGCTTCTTTAATAATATATTAATAGAGGTGCATTATGTACAAGAGGAAATAATTTAATGCAAAAAATTAAACAACAATTCAAAAAATAAAAACATTAAAATATGTGTCATCTAAAACTTGAGATAGAATGATCAACAATTCATTGTCTGCCTACAGTGCACTATCGATTCCAATCGCTTTGTGAAATCAAGACATTTCTCTTCATTATGGTGAACAAAACTTTCGGTAGCTTCGTCGACAATTAGCACTATATGGTACATATTTACACAGTAAATCTACTCTAATCTTCACACTGCATGACTGAATGGCTACGTAGGGCCGACATCTTCCGTCGGAAAAACAGCGGATAGAAATTTGATAATGAAATTAATGAATGTTAATTGTCTGTGACCATGAAGATGAAGCTGATCTGAGTTTATAAAAAAAAAATACACGTAGGTCTCGCAATGCTTACGATTTGAACGTTTGTTAACAATGTTGAGCAAAGAATAATTAGGATGTCACATATTCTGAAACGGGCCTTCTTTTACCGTAGCTGGTGGTAATAGTTTTAGTCGCATATTGATACAGCTACGCAATACCGGTTATTATTTGATGATCACGTTTATATTATAACGAAGACTGGTAGAGTAGAATATAGTAAAGTGGAGCAAAATTTTGGTTTTCTTTTCATGTTGAATTGGATTGTGTTCAGGTAGAAGTGATACCTGTGTGTCTTCATATTCATGTTCAGATATTTAATAAAAATACCTATTTTCTTAATTTTCTATAAGACTGAGATTATTTTCGACGCGACTTAAGCTTACCCGTGTTATTTAACAACTTATTAACAAAAATTAGTTATAATGAATTAACTGGAGTTTGTTGTCATACATTGAATCTGTAAATAAAAATTAATTTAGCTCAGTGCAAATTACTTAAATTACAGTGCAAATTACTTACAAAAGTCGTTTTATTAACTTATAAAACATGGTGGTGTATTTGGCAGCGGCGCCAGTTCCTAACACGACCAGACCGGGTTCAAATCCCATTCGGAAAGTCCACCCTGTAGCACGGTCTGACTAGCCTGCTACGTGGTAAAATTAGTCTAATATGGCCAGGCCGTTCTAACATAAATAAAAAAAAAATAATAATAATAAAACATGTGCAAATTTGTTAAGATCAAAACTATTTACATCTACATCTCTCAAAGAAAAAGAAAACAAAGATAAATAAAAAAAAGGGAACCAGGAAATTTGTTTTTTTTTATGCTGGATTTAGGGATCAAAATGTTTAACCCATGTCTAAAACTAAAATCGTGGAGAAAAATGTTAAAATTTTAATTAAAAATCCAAAAAACCAAACGTCCAGTCACCTTCTCGTTCACATACCACTGTGCCGTCACTTGGCTAGACACTGGGGGAGAGTCTCCAGCATCGAGCTCGTTTTGCGTTCATTATCGTTTATCGTTCGATGCCGTACGAATCAGATTTTTAAGCGCGATCGCGAAAAGCCGTACTCCGTTTCCACCTGATCGGTCCTGCTTATCGTGCAGTTCGCCACACGCGTGTGATCAGTGCCTTTTATTTTGTGGTTGTGTATGTTAGATTATTCGTTACGATCGATGGTTCTTCCTTCGCCAGGCGGCTCACGTTTTGGGAATATTTAGTGGTGGTGTTTCATTTTTCTGTTTTCGGGTATTTTGCGACATCAAATTTATGACATTCCATTCCGCGCGGCTCGCGTTTTTGTTTTGCCTGCCCCGTCACCTCACCAGACCAACCAAACGCCAACAGGGCGCACAAAAGAAGGAGTTACCGTTGCTCTTGACGGTGCCTTCGTCTTTTCGTCCTGACGTAAAACCGCTTCGCAATAAGCGTGTGTGAAGTGCGTGCCCGGTGGTGGTGCTGTGTGTTTTGTTCGAGTGATTGGCATTTGGTTGTTGCTGTTGTGTGCCGTTTGCGTGAAGCGAGCGAATGTTGCGAATGGTTGGGAATTTTGGTATCGTGCTGTGGATCGTGTTTTGCGTGTTTCGTGTTTCGGCAGCAAGCGTTTCGTATTAGTGGAAGTTAATGTTTGGGACTTTACCCGTGCGTAGAGTGCGCGATCGGACTGATCGCCCGTAGAAACAGGTTGGAATTGAAGTGGAAAGAAGTGTGCCGGTGGCAAAGGGACACAACCGAACGCCATTGTTCAAATAGGTCACTGGTCAACGATGTGTTTGCTCATGTGTAACCGTTGATGTGATGCTGTGATCGGACGGCAAAAAAAAGAAACATACCCTTCAGCCATCGGTCCAACGAATTGTTAATACAAATTAAAGCTCGACTCCGTATCGCGTCCAAATCGGTCCCGAACGGAAACGGCTTATTTTGCAGCTAGAATGCTTCTCCTTTTGCATACGCGATCGGATCAATGCGGTGCGATCAGATTAGGCGCAGCGAGGGTGCAAGTGCGCAAACCCGAGAGCTAGTTAAATATTCACTTGAGCATCAAATCGGCTCGTTAATGTAGCGGCACGTCCCGAACGTGCTAGAGAGTGACAGTGCTATTGGCAGCACTTGTCTGGATGCTGCCCTTTCGGGGGAAACGGACCGGATCGGTTCGCTTCCACTGTACTTCCACTGTACCGCGTAATACTATGACATGAACATTTTTTACTACTGAATTATCTGACATTTACAGCAAAACAACAAACCCAAACAGTAACCAAACGTGCAGTGGAGATTTTTTTGTGTTTTCTTCAATTTGAATGGCCACTTTTTTGTAATGTGTCATTGAATGCATTCGGCAAACAGTCAGTCATCAGACATCACTTGAAAAGTCTCCACTCTAGATGAAAACGGAGGCCCGGACTTCATGCGCCCCGGCGAGAGACTTCGGTGGGGAGTTTGTTTTTTATTTACGGACAACTAACATTGCTCGAGTGGATGGGTGAATAATTGAATTTTTGTTTACCTCTATGCGTTTATCTTCTACAATGCTGTAAGGGGAATGAAAGGAGCAGTATGGGATGAGACGGATTAGATTTAATTTAGATCCGCGGTCAAATGATTACCGTACGCGACACGTTCATCCCAGGGTTGTCAAAGCTGCTAGGTCAAATTTAAAGTTGGAGGAGTGGGGAGAGTTATACTAACTAAATAATATATACTATTCTGGTAAACTATGAACTTTTAGAAACTTTTAAAAGTATTATTCATGTTAAAAAGATTTAAAATGTAAGATGTTATGAACATTATTAAAACCCCAGTGAAGCCGTGCTGTCACATGACAGGATTGGTATTGGTGTTAGTATATTGGAACTCACTGTTCAACAGAGAGCAAATAAAAATAAAAATAAAAGTTTGGCAGAACAAAACCTCCGAAGTTTCAGGGCCAAAAAGAAGAATCCTATGTATACGGTTTTGAATGACTAGATCAAACCAGTATGTACTAGTATGATACCTTTCATTAATTTTCCTATATTCGTTTTGATGGTTAGTGTCTAATCCGCGCCTTGCTTTCCAAACAAAATGACAAGTGAGCCCCTGAAATGAGGGTTAAGCGGGTAACCTAATAAATAAATAAATCAGCTACTGGAAAAATGGCCACATGAAGCTTTGTATTGGAGGTCTGACCCAATTTAGGCCATTTCCCATATTTATGAAAGTCAAAAAAAGTTATGGTGAAAATAGTTAAATTATGCATTTTATTTTCGTGATCCAATGTTTCGATAATCGAAATCTCGAAATTTCGATCCAAATAAATTCTCTAACATGACACTACCGGATAGTAATTAATCGCTCGGTAATTACTCAATTGTTTGACAGATGTCGTCTTAAGATTTGAGCTTTGGATTTGGAGATTTGGAAATCAAAATGAAAATAAGATTTAACGTTGAAATTGAAAGGTTTGACACATCTGCTTCCAGGAACTGTTACGAATCTATTAAACGACATTGTTAAGGAACCGTGTAATAAATTTCAATTGATATCTGTACCTTTACTACCATCTCCATCCCCTGTGTTCTGTGGCTGTTCGGTCCATCAGCATATTCTAATCAAACAATATCAATGCATTGAAACGAGCGAGTGCCTACATCTGATACACCCGTTCCATTGAACCTAAGAAGTGCCGGTAAAAACTCGTCAGGTGTTTTTACTGTGCGAACAAACACAATCCTCGATTGATCCGTCCACTCGGTCGATCGGTTTGCCGATCGATGCAGACAAAGTTAGTGCGAAGTGGAATGTACCTGTTCAAAATAGCGAGCCGCCCTGTTATCAGCAATCGAACAGTGGTGAAGTGAATTTATTTCCCACAAATTCTACCATACCGCGCGAAGTACCTAAAACCCCTTAAGTGATTATGGCACAGACGGTAAAATTACGAATGCAGTCGCATGTGGTTGCGCATTCGTTAGGAGTAGGGATTATGCCTTGAAAACCGGTTGATTTGCCGTAAGTCGAAGGGATTCCCGAAACACATCACACGGAAACGTGTATAGTTAGCGCGCTGTATCGCACAATGAGGAGATTAAGCGGCGGCCACTAGAGGATTTTTAATGCGCAAGATTACTGTTGCCGGTTATGTTCTTTTTTTTTTGCAATTTTATAATCTAGTCGCAAACGCAATTAGCAGGGGTTTTAATGATGTTATAAGATTTTAACTTCAATAATTTAGGGGAAAAAAAGGTCATGCCAAAACCAATAATTTTTGGAAACCACTGAAGCATAAATGCACGCGATCGTTTTCTGAGAGACTTTTGCACATGATCAATGTTTTCATTTTCTTTCTGTTGGTTTTACCACACCACGAACACCACGGTTCTTTCTGGAGACCGACCTCGAAGCATTGCAAAACACAGACCCGCCAGTCATGCAGTTGAAGCTAACGTCCGACAAGCCGCTGGTCAAAACAACCTTCATCTAGCCGTCCATCCGTCCGTCTTCGGGCAGATTGGCCGTTTCCTAAAAACTGGTTTCGCTACTTGGACGGGGAATCGTCCTCCCGGAGATCACCTTCATCCATCATCTATCAGGTGTCTGCGTGTGTGTGTGTGTGATACGTGCAATCAGCACAGCGTACGAATTGCATTGAGAAAATATAAATGCATCTCGCGATTTTGCAGCGCAATCCACCGAAGCTATTTGCAAGCATGTCTCGTCCAAGTGGACAAGTTGAAAGTTAGGTGTTCGGCATGAGGGATGATGCCCCTGATGCTGGGCGCACGTGCAACCTATGATTAGCTTTTATCACTAATGAACGTGCAGAGAAAGGAGAGCTCATGTAGGATGAGGTAATGTGTGGCATGGTTTCTCTCTCCGGTCAATGCTGGCAAGCCGTGTAGGGAAGGTGTGATCGAGTGTGTGTGTGTGTATAGAAAAATTGATAATGATCCAACAACAAACAACGCAAAAACGCGGTATTCCACTAGTTATTTCTTGTGCTGTAGCTACAAAGTGGCAGTGTACATACATGCAAGACCATCAGTTATGTGTGTGTTATTCCCTTTCTTATGAATGTAGTGCAAAACCGTGTCCGAAATGAGCCGACGCCGGCCTCAAGTGGTCGTGTTTTTTGTGTTTATTTTCGAATGGCAAAGAGCTGCAGTAATGCTTGAAGGTTAATGTGAAATTGTCTGTTCTTTTTTTTTCTCTCTCTCTGGTGTTATCAGCGTGTAGTGCACGGTAGTGTGTCGTCTCGTACGCAGCGCAGAGTGTCGAGAGTGTGTTTTATTGTGGTGAAGTGCATCTGTGTTACAGATTGTCTGCGAGATCACGCAACCATCAACCGTGTCAACGCTCAAGGAAGAAGCTTGGACGAGTTTTTGGTACTGAAAGCTTTGTTAAGATGGCAGCAGTCGAAATGGTGCACATCGAAACTCCACCGTAAGTGCAAAGTATTAAATTAACATTTAATTTCCAACTCTTTGTATGACACAAACTGAGAGAGCTATCGAATTGTTATGCAGCCGTATTTTTATTAGCTATAAAGAGAGCATGATTTGATGTAAAATATTTACTAACTTTGATTTTATAATGTGCGAAAAGCAAACGAACGAGAGCAGCAAACAGGTGATTATATATTCAAAATTCATAACAGGTTCTTTGACGTATTTTGGAAGTTGTTTACGGGCTGCATGTTTCGAATTTGTCGTCACAGGGTAGATGTTATGCGAGAGATTGTTAAAAGATCATGTGATTTTTTTATTTTCCCGTCTGCTTTGGTTGTTTTTATTTTGTTTTGAAGATTTTCGAAGGCTCCATGAATAGTCATATTTTTGAGATGATCATCATAGCTAATGGTTATCAACAAATAGGACATTTGTATAGATATGAAACGATGAAGGATTGGATTTTTTGTTTACCCTTGGGACAGTTAACGTGTATGATTTCAAAGTAACATTTATTGTTTAATACATTGTTCGCTGTTTTAAAATTATTACCGTTGATCTTCATCGCTGTTGTGCAGAAACTGCAACGAACTTCAAATTTCATGTTGTGTAGTGCAAATAGTCTACCTTTAGGCGCGATGTCTACGCGAATGCAAAAAAGCTCATTTGAAAGCTTTTTGCATGCTGAGAGCTTTTTGTTTGGCTGCGCATTACAAGGCGAAAAACTCAAGCCTGGTTTAAAAATATTATGATTTTTTTTTAAATACATGTATTGCGAGACAAAAAAACTACATAACATAAACATGTAAACTGATTCAAGATCCTCTTGACCAAAAATCTCTATTGTCTTTCGTGATATTGAAATTGTCTTTAATATCGTAAAACCAATGACGTATTTTGGTAAAGAAATTAACTAAATTGTAATTTAATTAACTAAATTATAATTGCATTTTAAAGCATATTATTAAATTTATTTAGTAGTGAACAGTGTCTTTGTTTTGTTCAATAAGCTACTTTTAGCTATTTTTTTCATTTAATAAAGTAATATCGGGATCTTTAACATGCCATTTTATACTGTAATAAATATGCTTTAATAGCTATTTAGAATTTCAAACAATAATATTATTTATGGATTGAGAACATTTAGAATGAGTGAGAGTGTTGAAACATTTTATTTTCAAAGCATGAATATGAAACCTTTTTTTCTTGCTGGTTAGGTTTTGTTGTATTGTAATCTTTTCACTAACGGTTATAATTTAAAATCAAATAAATTCATATGATTGTTATAGTTCTTACAAGTAGTAATTACCACATCCCAAGCTTTTTTGTATTGAAAAGCAACAAAAAAAACATTATCAAAAATTACAAACAATTCTCAACGGAATTCCAAAAATATTTGTAATTTGACTGATGCGCTCCATCTGTTTATTCTGGGTAGTTTAGTTCTTCCATCTCCGACCTGGTTTGTTTTGCGAACCGTCAACGAATTGACGTTTGGATGAATGAATTTGTATTGCTCTCCGAACAAATACGAAACGTGAGACAGTGGCAGGCAAACTAGTTGTTTTTAATTTTATATTTTACATTTTTTACATTTTAACTCGTATTCAAACGAGTTTTGTAATGATGTTGGTACACGGTAAAATAGCAAATAGTTCCAAAAATGATATCATAAATATATTTCTTTTACGAAAAAAGTCAATAGACATGGTTAATAGAGTAATATTAGAATTTGAAATTAATTTAATCAAAACCATTCAAGCTTTTCTTATCTTTTAAATAGTCTTTAGACAGAAGTGATTGCAAAGCTATAAAGTTAAAACAGATTTTCAAATATAGACGATCAAATATTTATCCTTGAACTATTTAAGTACTTTGCTAATGTTTTGTTTATGTATAAATGAAATATTCAATGGCGTATTTGATGATATATGAAATTATCTCTCATTTAAAACCATATTATCCTCCAAAAGTTATGAACAATTGAAATTATTTTATTTCAATACTTGTTTGTTAAGTCCAAGCTGTTGGGATGTTGTCATACCCTGGCTGAGCACATACACCCGAGACGCATTCATTTGGCTCGCGTTTCATCATCGCGCTACAATTCATTCATCCGCCGTTGCGTGAGGACGTACCTGCGCGAGAGCTCAATCTTGAAGCGTTGAGGTTGACGTATAGAGAAAAAAGAAGACAAAAAAAATATTACGGTGAGAATTTCCATTGCCAACCACCTGGGCCAGGGGTGTTTCTTTATTTATTCGCATTGAATGTTGCCTCCGTGCCGTGTATTGCAAATACGTTTCGCAACGACGGTGCAGCCGTGGTGCATTTGCTAGTGAAGAAGGCCTAATACTAAATCGAGCCACTCTTCTGTGTGTGTCTCTCCGTGTCATTTGTCTTTGTCGCGTGCAGTTTCAGTGTAAACAACGGAAGTACCGTGCAAAGGGCGAGTGCAGCGCTGACTAGCAGGAAGCGTTCTTGGGCCAGGATAGCAAACGGTTCTTTCCCAGTGGTGGTGGCGATTGTGTAATTTTGCTCGGTGACCCCAAAAGCAGGCGCTGCTTTGGATTGTTGTTGTCGTTCGTGCAATACGCAAGTGCTCCAAACGTCATCCGGGTCCGTGTGTGTGTGTCTCGTGGTTTTTGGGAGATTGTTTTGATCCGTTGGCCCACGGCTGCTACTGAATTATAAAACCGCGCCACCCCCGAAACAAAGAACGACAGAAAGGTATGTAAGGATTGTTGTTTCCCAATTCCGTTTTGTCCACCCCCAAGTGCTCCAGCTCCTGCTCGAGTCTTTTTCTTTTTGTGTTGGTTCGAATTACAATAGCACACAGTGATTAGCTCTGTAACCGTACCTAGTACATACTAATCCGGTAGATAAAACCGGCCCCACAGTGGCCGATGGTGAAACGGGTGTCCCTAACAATTAGACCGTTGTATCCGCGGCTTATCCTACATTGGTAGCTAAATAACCAGCGATAATATCAGAACGCCGTAGCGTTCTCTATTAGAACCCGCAGTAGGCATTGATTATTGATTATTTCCCTCACTCATCACACCGTTTTTACTCGCTGTTTGTTTCGTAATTTGTTACTCACCTTAAACGTTTTCCCACCGGGTGATGTGTAGCTGGGGCAAAGGAAACAAGTTTCCTCATTTTATCACCTATTTTTCATTCGCTTGGTTTTTGTGTGTTTGTGTGTGTCATCCTTACCACGGCGCGCGTGTCGGTTGTGTAAGTGCCCGGTTTTTGTGCTTTCTCTGTGTGTCCGTTCTGTAGTTGCGTTCTTAGCAGTATAGCGTCTCTGTTAGTGTTGGTTGGAGGTGTTTTGCACGCGTTGACGTCAGGTAGACACGGCGGTGCCAAAAAATCGGTGTCATAACGATCACAACGGTTCTGTTTTGGGGCAGTGCATATCATGCGAGCGAGCGAGTTGCATTTAATCATCTCCCACCAACTCCCAATCATACACGCTCCACACACATACACACACACACAGATAAGCAAACAGCACACAAACACAAATAGGCAACCAATCAGATGTACAGTCGGCGCCATGACGCGTTGGGATTTCCTGCTCGAAAGTGACAGAATGTTTCGCTTCTTTTACTTACCTTTCGGTCCAATTTTTCTTTCTCCAAATTATCCCGATTACTGCGCTTTTTCCCGCAACAGCACCGAAGCAAAGTGACAGGTGGGAATGCATAAGCGCACAAAGCACACCTTTTGTTCGACGCAACTGTCAGATGTGTATCCTTTTTTTTCGGTTTGGATCGGCTGAGAGAAAAACAGGTCCTGGCCATTTTGAAGAGAGAGAGAGAGAGAGAGAGGAAGCGCCCGATTGAGTCGCAGCAAGAGCGAGCGCAAAACTGTAAAAAGATGGCCAAGAGCGTACGTAACCACTGGCTGGCCAGTGGGAAAATGAGCAAGAGTTGATCTTTTTTTTTTCCTGTCGTCGTCGTCGTCGTCGTTGTTGTTGTTGTTTTACTGCTTCACATCCTGTCAGTTTTGTGTGGAGCTGCAAACGTCAGTATCCTTTCGCCAGTCTTGAGTACGGAGTACGGATAGAAACGGCGTTACACAACGATCGAAAAATTCACGACTCGCTGAATCTTGCAGGACACACTGGTGTCGTGAAAAGCTCGCCGTTCTTCAGCTCGCG
The DNA here is from genome assembly GCA_018908115.1 of Anopheles rivulorum. Lineage (NCBI taxonomy): Eukaryota > Metazoa > Arthropoda > Insecta > Diptera > Culicidae > Anopheles > Anopheles rivulorum. The sequence goes on along the minus strand of STHB01014370.1, from coordinate 2,980 downwards.
GTTCCCTTTTTTGTCCGATTCGAGCGAATTGTTTCGTGTGGGTAACACCAGCAAAGTTCTTTTAGTCGCGTGTGAATCGACGCATTGCGTTTAGTGAAAGGTTTTTTTTTGGCATTCGTCCTAGTAGCCTGTGAAGCAGGAATCCTTCCCAACGCAAACAGCGCTGTAATTGTTCGACTTTTCGTCCACCCGTCTCTAACAGCACCAGGTAATTATGGAACGTTTGTATTTAACTTTATGCATTATTCTTTGTAAACGCGTAGAAATTTGGTCATGTGTGTGTGCGTGTGTTTTGTTACTGAGTTTTTCTTTGTAAATGGAAGATTTGCTTGCACACGGTGGTGCATCAGTGCTCCGGGGTTTTCAGTCCATCATGCAAGTTGGATAACCAGGAAGCTTCCATCGGAACAAGACGAGAGTGATGGGAGAAAGGAGGAGGATAGGAGGTGGGGAAGGGCAACGTACGATACGTTTCTAGCAGCGTGTGTCGCAAAAAAAAAATTCCCTGCACGAGCGTCATCGAGATTGTTTTCCTAGTCTGCAAAATGTTACATAAGCGTATCGTCCCCAGTACGCCACCATTGCGGGATTCGTCATTGCACGGGAAAACTGGAAAAGTTTGTACAAATGCACACACACACACACACACATACGTGCGCACACGGGAAAATGGTGCACATAGTCACAAACCCCACACAAACGTACATTTGCTCATGGCCTACTGCTGTCAGTTGGCAATCGTGTTTAGAGGAATTTTCTCTTGCTGGAACACAATTTGTGAGCCATTTTGCTCTCCGTGCGAGAGTGCTATCCTTTGAATGGTGCGAGAGCACGAGAGCACGATTTGTAAGGAAAATTGAGAGAAAAGCCCTCACGTTTTCACCACCACAAATGAAATTAACGAACCATCAACGGACGTGTGTGTGTGTGTCGGGGGTTGTTTTCCGGAAGCGATGCAGCTACCGGACACAGAAAGGCGAATGACAATACGAACCAAACGATGGAATTCTCTTGCGAGTACGTCGTACACCGTGGCATTGGGCTTCGATCGGTGCCGACGGCGAACCCGTTTTGACATCTGGACACGCTTGTTATGCCTCAAGACAGGTGACTTGACGTAACGGAGGTAAGAACGTCTTCTCATCTACCTGCTAAATGGTTGGTTTGCCAAGTACGACGTGCAAGAGTAACTGGCGCACCGTACGTGTGGAAGTTTCACAGCGGGGTGCTCATTTGAATGTCACCTCCGTCATCGGAGCAGTCCGGTGGGTTTTGTCCTTTTGCTTACATAACATCGCACCTCGAATCGCAATCAGTTCAAACGGTGTAAAGGGCAGCAATTGAGGATGGAGGCGCTCCGGTTCGTGTCCAGTTCGCGCTTGGTTACCCTTTTCGATATTCTATTTGTTTCGTTTATTTTTTCGCCTCCCTTAATCCTCCAACGCAATGCATCGATTGTGGTTCTCGGTGGCGTAGAGAGTGACGTAACCGGTTCCCCGTTTTGCATTGGTTGCAGCTGAAATAGGGACTGTACTTGGGAAGGTGTCCCCGTTTGTACTCGCTGCAACGAGGCAGTGCTAATATTTACACTTCAATTTAAGGTCTCTTATCGGTGCACAAAGAGTGTGCCTTTCTGGACAATTGCCAGACATAATCTGGTCTACTTGGCCGGGAGCTGGAGCGGTCAGTTAGTGGACGAAAAATGTTTTTCATTGAATGTCCTAATCATATTAGACTCTGCAACAGTTATGTTGAACCAATTCCGCCATTTATTTGAACAAATTTCAGCTTGATAAATGGCTAAAAAAATAATCCGGGCTTGATTGTTTTATCGATTGCTCTAGATCGGAAGTTTGCGAAAAAGAAAGTATAGCCGGAGATTGGCATGCGGCATGCAAATAGCTTCAACTTGATGATTGCATGTCATGGAGCTGATATTTCTTGTTGGAATTGTTGAATTTTGCATCAAATGTTATGTTTTGTACCGAGCAAAACAAACAGAGACGTAATCGGAACGGCAGAAGTCATAATGTACTTTGAATTACCCAACATGTTTGAAGATCTGGTTCTCGTCACTAATGATTCTCCGGAACTTTCTACGGGTAATGTTCTTTTCAAGCGGATATCATTCGTCTACAAAGTTATATAATTTGCAACAGCTATTAACATGCGATGTTGTAAGTTCTTTGTTTAAATGGTTAAATCCTCTTAGTATATGAACTTTGGGTGTTTAAGGACACGGGATAAGGCGGCAAAACCTCCAAATAGACTCTGCAATATCTTTAATTTAAAGAATCAATAATGATATCCGTTCGTGTGATGTGTAAATAGTGTCAATTTCTGTATCGCTTTTCTTTAACTATTTGGCCAGCTTTTCAGTATTCTAGAAATGCCAAGGCTTACTAAAATGTCTTCTTTTAACATAAACGTACGTTACGATAAACGTAAGTTTTTTTTAAATTAACTTTCAATGTGAAAATCTACTCAATTATTTGTGATAAAATGAATTTTTATTTCAATAACTCAATAGCATGGTCTGACTAGCCTGCTACGTGGTAAAATTAGTCTAATACGGCCTGTTCCGTTCTAACATAAATAAATAAAAAAAATAAAAAACTCAATAACACAATGTATGGCCTGTGGTGCTCTACAGAATTTAGTATTCTCAATATTCCAAGAAATAAGCCATTTAAATGGACTTGCAATCACAATCTTGACACCGTACACGATTATAAAAATCAATTAGGTGAGAATGCGGGCATTGCAGGACGTTGCTAAACTCACATTTAATTAGCAATACCACCGAGCAAAACCATATTTCGAAAGTCATGGCTAACAGCCGTTTACTTTCGGCCGCACCATTTCGTACCCGGTATTCGATTAGCTCGGACGATTACACATCAGCGAAATGGAGTGAAACAGATATTTCAAACGCACTTCAATCTCATCACCACACACTGCTGGGATGTACTGTTGGCCC
>STHB01014333.1:0-13080 GCA_018908115.1 Anopheles rivulorum | reverse complement strand
CATAGCACCTCGAGCTGTCTGGTAACACATTTCATCCGACAATGTTGTAGGGCCACATGCGATGGGGAATGAAGTGTCTAAAAAATAATAAATAAATAAGGTGACCTAGAAACTACCACGCAGCTGAAGCAAATAACGTGCCGATCGAATCTTCTTATCACGTGATGCTTACTTTGTGAAAATGTGATCGAGAGTTACGTAGTTGGTGTGTACGAACGAACAGATTAGTAGTTCAGCAGACCCATTTTCAGAAACTATTGGAAATTAAAACGAATTCCTTAGGCATCTGCCCGGGTCTCTTAGACATCACATCTCCAACAAAAAGTAAGGTAACCTAATCTACTCATCGTGAACTTTGAGAATCATCAGGAACTTAAGGAATTAAAACGAATTTCATAGGCATCTGCCAGGGACTCTTAGACATCATATCTTCAACAAAAAGGTAGTGAACCCAATCACCAAGAAAATCGCAAGAAAGCTCCACCTACTTTTTCTCCAAACCCGGCCGGACAACAGCACGGTTTGCCAAACGTACAGCAACGGTTTTCCCCGTTTTTCCCAAAGGGGTGGGAAAAGTGCCGGGAAAAACTCGCACCGCATTGTTATGTGCGCTGACAATGCGCAGCGCATTGTTACAGCAAGGACGGCATAGCGCCTCCTCTTCGTTTACTCGTCTCGTGGGGTGCTGAACTCTGCCAAAAGAAAAGAAAAACAAAACAGGTGGTTGTTCAGGGTGTATGAGCGAAACAGGCGACTGGCTGGCTGGGAAAAGTGCCAATGCTGACGGAGAACAATGCGCCGTGCGTTGCTTTTGTCCAACTTTTCGGTGAACTGAACATGTGCCTGTGAAGGTATTTTTCTTGGCAACGAACCGGAATTTTCCTTGAATGCTTTATACGTGAACAGGGAGAGATCATAACGATCTGAGGTTTTTACCTTTCTTTTGTGCACCAAAGAACTCTTGTTTTGGTGAAAAACTGTTTCGCTAAAGATTGCACGTGATACGTCAATGGTCATTGTCTGTGCAGTGATTCGTGGTTTTTCATTGTCATTTTTCCCCTTAGTATTTCTGCTCATTAGAATGATTCTACCACGTGTCATTTATTGTTTTATTTTCCATTCAATTTGTGTCGTCCCTTCGTACGGATTTCCATTCGCAATGTTTTATTTTATCATTTCTAAAATCAACATCAAGGATGATTCTTTTGTTTTTCCTGCTGCTTTTGTTTAATTTTCAAGCACCCACAGCTTCATCTTTATTTACCTTCCCCGGTTTGTGTCGCGCTTCCTCACTCTCTCCATGCTCTATCATGCGCAATCCCTCAGGAGAAAATATACAACAACTCACCGACAGGTGATGGTATCGACTTGGAGACAGACAGACACGGAAAACACAGCTTGTTTGGTAGATAAATTTGTTTTAGCCAAAACTTTTGTACCCTAAGCAACCCGTTTGATCTTTTTCGATGTGTATAATGTTTAAGGTCCGCCTCGTTAGGGGAAGGAAAAACATTCCCGACCGAGAAACTCACCCCCCACCCATACGAATGACGCAAGTGAAGCTGGGTAGTGTGTGGCGATGGGGAAAGGTTACAAAGTAAACACAATTTTCCCGTATCTCGTTAGCGATAATTAACAGGAAAAATGCGATGGCGAAGAGTTTTCTTGACGTTTGCCGAAGTGTTTTCCTTTTTTCTTTATTTTTAAAAGAATATTGCAACGATGAACAGACTTTTCGTCGTGTTGGCATTTCTTTCGCTTCACAGAAACCTTGATTCGATTTTCCCAGCCGGTTTTGCTGGTGTAAAGGCATTTTTCTCTTTCATTATGGGAGGTTTCTTTTTCTTAACTGGTTGGAAACTTTTACTTCCTCCTGCAATGACGAGGCAAATCATGGCAAACAAAATTTGCTTGTCACTGTAAGAAAATCTGTTTTATTATTAAGTAACTTTTATTTATGGTTATAAAACGTCAAACTTTTACATTTACATTATTAAATTATCTATGCTACTTACCCTAAAATGAAATAAGTATTAAAAATTTACAATAATTTTATAATAGCTTAATAGAATGAATAAACAATTGTTATGCTCCGTTAACTTTTGTGCATCATTTTTCATTATTTCAACACCAGCAGACACCAAAATCTGTTTCCATATAAGGGAGCATCAAAGGACAATGACATGCACAAAAGAATGATAAGGATGAGAATATTTCTAGCGAACAGTAGATCATCCCTGCCACATTATTGCCGCATTTATAATAAGTGATGCAACGTATATGCTTTCTGATTTTGCGCCCTGATGATAGTCCCTTTTTTGGATTATTAGTTTTGCTTATCAACCTGTTTTTATTATTTGTGTGTGTATTTCCTGCGGGAAGAAAAACGTGATACACTGCTGTATGCAAATAATATATCCCAGCACACATTACCCTACCAACCCAACCACCCGGTTTGACGAGCGTTAGGCGTTCTTATAAAGTAAATAACCGAAGCAACTTCAAACGAACTCACTTCCGTCCCGACAGTTATTGTAGCACAAACAACACTAAGTAAACGCTCACTCACACACACTGGCCGAGCTGTACACACGCTTCTAGTAAACAAACACACGCTCGCCCATTCGCTAATAGTGCCTCGTGACAGTTAGGAAAAGCAGTCCTTTTCCCACCATGGCACACTTCGATTTATTGACTCTTCGTCGCCCGGAAAGAAGAACGCAAAGGACGAATGCCAGCAACAATGGGCTGCAAACAGTAGGCACTGTCACACCGATAACTGATGACGATGATGATGGGTTCGTGCATTGATCGTCTGTCGATGCTGACAATAATGGGTGGGGTTTTTTTTGCAAATGGGAAAAGGAAATTTCGAACGATTTAGGGTTTCCGGTATCGTCCCGGTGCTTGCGATCGTTCCCATTCATTGCAAACCGGGGGAGAAAAACACTGTTGGGACAAAGCGGCATGGCATGGCGGTAATCGGAAAAGCCAACAATGGGTGCTTCCGCATTTTTTTGTCGGATGTTTTGTCTGAGAGAGTCTTGTGTTTTTCTATGCTTTGATGACAAAAAAAAAAAATGAACATAGAGTACATAAAACATGGTGAAAGTTCTTTATTCTTTTACTGATGGTTTGTGGTAGCCGCACAGTACTATCAGCGGAAGTGTGCGAACGGAAGAACGGACGATTGAGATTAAGATTGAGGTTTCCGGAATCGGAACTCTTTTGAGCAAACTTCTTGCTTTATCACAGTTTATACCAAAATGATTTATTTGAAGAAACATAAACAACAAGATATTTTAATCAAAGAGAAATAAAAAAACATGCTGACATTCAAACATTGTGAATATTGGAATTCCATGTTTGGAATTCCGTAATTCCATAATCATTTGTGGGTATACTGATTATCAAAGCACCATTGGTTTGCCTGCACTCAAAGGCTTACCACTCTATATAAAATTCGATTATACTTCGCATTTAGTTGCCTAATGTCCATTAGTTTGTTAAGTATCCCTTTTTCCTGATGAACTCCTTGACTTCATCAATATTTCGGTTATTGCTACCGCTCCAGTGTCTGCGAGCCACTCATAGATAGAACTAGTATAGGTAGTTGGAACTAGTATAGGTAGGTAGAACTAGTATGCCTGGCGGTCTCTGGTACATTACAGTGATTGTAGTGTGCGTCTTGACATATTTTCAATTTGGGTAACCATTAGTTGACTATGTCATTCTATAATCCGTCCAATTTCTAAGTTCTGAGACTGAGAAGTCTAATTCTTCAAGTTTTATTATGGTTCCATAAACTTTTGAGAACTTGTTTAGGTTTTTTAGGTTATTCTTCTGCTGGTTTCACATCCATTTGCTTGGGCAGGGTAGTAGATTAAGTTAGATTGATATCTTTGCCGTATTTTTAAGAATTTTGCTATTCCAGCTATTGCAAATTGTATGTGGAGCAGTTCGTGTCATGGTATGTTCTGTAAATGTCTATGTCTAGTATCATTTTCATTTTGTGTGAATAAAATCTCCTTTTCCTTCTTACTTCGAATGTATTTACTTTAATTAAAACAAGCTGTCCGTAATATCCATTGCATATCCAGATAATTAATGGATAGGATCCTTTCAAGCACTGCCTTCCATGAACACATGAATGTCTCAAAAACCATTCATATTGTTTGTTTGTCCAACAGTTTTCATGCAGTTCCCGTTTGATCCTGGCAACAAAAGGATCAAGGCTATGGGCGAGCATAAATTGCAATGGCTTTTGGTTTTGGTGCTTTTAGGCGTTATTATGTTAACGCATTTCCATCCCATCGCAACCAACACACGGTTTCTGGTCAGTTGCCCTTTGGACGTTTGAACCTCTATTGAGTTGGATTCTCTTTTCCTCCCCCCCCCCCACTCTCTCCCCCTCTCATTTCTTCTCTCTTCGTCTGTACAGGCTCCTCAAGTTTCATCCCTCCGTGAGCGGGCACCCACTTTCATTAGGAAATCATTAGCCTTTTGATGGTTCAATAAAACATCCCTTAATCACTACCACGTCACTGGTTGGATTGCAGTGGGAAATGCAAGAAGAAAAAAAAGCATTCCCCTGACCGACAGTGCCACCAAAAACACAATCCAACAAACAAATCGAACGAAACACCATTGAAATGGAACCACTTTCTGCCCACTCAATTACGTAGCGCACACGTACGGCATGTAAGCCTTGTGTGCCATCACGTGCCATGCTAAACCGAGTTTGCCTCCGGGAGCGCAAAAAAAGGGGACTGGCAAACTGCTGGAAAGTAAAAAGAGCAACCGTCTCAGGATTTCGAAGGGACACAAACTCCGGCTCTAAACTTCTTTTAAAGCAAAAGGAGAAAGAAAAACAGCTGGAACATCTCCTATCAAGAATCGTAAGTGGACAATCGGGCCAACAAGATTCTTTCGACCATGCCACACATGCCTTTACAATTGACCGTAGGGAAACCGGGACTGTTGCGTTATTTGATCCTTTTTTTTTTCGTGTGTGTTTTTTCTTACTGAGGGTCTGGTTTTTTTTTTTACTCTACAACACCCACCCCACAAAACCGACCGATTACATCGTCAAACTTACCGATAAAGGTACTAATCACGTTGAGAGAGTTTCCTCACGTGGAAGGAGAAACCTACCGCATGCCCTTACTGTTTTTTTATTTCGGTGTATGAAATTTTTATTTGACCAATCAACTCACATTGAATTCGACGCACTTTTCTGCTCCTCAGGAGTTGGAGTTCCCGCTTCCCTAAATGTGTGTTTTTTTTTAAAGCTCGTGGAGTAAATTATGAAAACCGATCCCTTTTTTTCTTGTTACCGTTGTGCGCTACTCCCCATGGTGTCCAGTTACCAATGGACACCAAGGACACATAAATCAGGTCCCAACCACACAAAATTGAGACCTGATTAGGTTCGAGTGCAGTATAAATTTACAGGAAAATGCACTGGGGGCAACCCCTTTTTCCGATTGGCAATATTTCCCGGCAGCCAAACGTTCGAAAACCGCAAAACATCGATCCAAGGTTTTGATGAGCGTTTGCTCTCTCACTGGACATCGATAGCTTCGGTTGAGGCTTTTTTTCAATTATCATAAAAATTAAACATTTATGTGGTACATATTCAACCCAACACCACCACCGGGACCAAAGTACTTCATTTTTCCAATTTCCATGGTGTTATTCCTGCGTTGTGCTGTTGGTGACATTTATCGATTTCTCCGCTGCCGGTCACTTTGACCGTGTTGCCTGGGCAAATGTGGAAAACCGTCCTTATTGAGCAGTTTTTCACGTAGAACGTAAAGGCTACAACAAGCTGTTACTACCAAAAATATAGAAAATGAGTACATGGGAAAAATAAATTTTTGTTTTCGTTTAATTTATCTCAATTTTATAAGTGATTAGAAGTTCTTTTTTCCCATTTATGGGGATATTATGGACACTTGTGACAACTTGTTTTATAGGTCGTCATTTTCCACAGACACAGTTTGCGTCATGCGCAATGTTTTCGCAAGGTTTTCTGTGTGTTTTGTTTCTTGTGTCATGAATTTTGTTGCTCGGCAATGCCTCATCCTGGAGAATGCCAACTATCTCCGAAAGCAGTGCCAGGTTTGATTTAACGACTCTCTTTCTCACACTCGTAACTTTCCAAAAGAAATACTCTCCACCCCATAATGCATAATCATAACGATCATGTAATGCAGTGTTTGACAAGCTGCAACTTCATCAAAAATCGAGTCACCGGAGCATAATCCGCACACACGTCACCATCATCATTATCATCCTAATCGCGTGTACGATAAAATGCCTTCAGCGTCACCACCCATTCCCGGACGACCGGTGACGAAACATGAGTAGCATAATTTAGTCGACCCGCCACACCGCAAACCAACCCCGTGGTACCAGTTTTTTGACACTAATCCCTTATCATGGGCATCAAAACATCCGTCGATAGGAAACGATCCCGATAAGCGGGAAAATATTTGGTGCCAGTGGGAAAGCCACCATGTCCAGAAGGAAATGAGTGTTGAAGTGCATGGAAACTATCGGAACTAATCCGCTTCCGGGTATCCTGGTAGGAGTAGCGCGAGGAGAAAAACTTACCGCTTTTCCTTAAGCCAAAAAGCCTCCAGGAAAAGTTTGTCAATCAAAAATTAGTCCCCCGGGTATTGAAACCCTCGGTGACCTTTTATCTTGCGCAGGAACTAAAAGAGCAGAGATGCTGCAGTAATTAGAGATAGAAATTGAGAAGATGGACGTTGATATTACGAGGAGAATAGAACTTGCAAATTTAAAGAAAGCAATTATAATATTGTGGTATAAAGTAAATTCTTTAGTCAGACCTTTAATGTGCTTTTTAGCACTTAAAAAACTGCATAAAATTTCTCCCCAAAAAAAGTATTGGGAGACTTCCATTACTGTCATAATTTGACCTCAATTTACAGTGTCCTGCATAATTTATCCCTTAAAACCAAATAAAAGAAACATGGTTCCTTTCCAAACCCGAAACGGCATTAAACTTAGATTGTTGAATGTTCCTTTCTAGGTGGAACTCCCTAAAGGAATCCATCAACTGACCTGTATTTGCTGCAGTCAATTGACAAACGGCACGGTATTCGAGCTCGGAACTAAAGGAATGTCCAGAGGTGGTCCACTTCTAATAGTGCACAAACTGGCTACATGATCGGCGGTAACGAGCGGAAGGACATTCGATTACCAATAAATCACACTGTCCTCACCGGTCGATTAAGGGATGAAGCAGTCCAAAGCATCCACTCCGGGACGGGGATGGGGAATGGTAGAAAAGGGGGATAAGAAAAAAAGGATAACATAGCGACGTCACGGTTCTTTACACCATCCGGTAGCTATTGAGCCTGCCGCACTGGTGCATTGTTCACGTGAACGGGATAAAATTTTACACTGCTGGGCATTGTTGTGAGATTGGTGGTTATAATATTATAATATTATATTTATTTATTTTATCTTTTTTTTAAACAAGGTTTTCTTTGTTATCTCGTCTTTATGATTAAACTGTAAAATTAACCTTTTATATGATTTTAAATTCCAAATTGTTTTTCAATTTATGCTTTAGGTTTTAAAGTTATTCTTTAAAATAAAATTTTCTTTGCTATCCGTATAATTTCTACACTATTCTACAACGTCTCTCCCACTATCCATGAACTGTTTCATCACTTATTCTCAGTCTACAAACACTTCCAAATTTCTGAGTCGGTTTCTTTTTAGATCAAAATTTCTTAGTCTTTGCATAATATATGGTCCAAGTGTTTAATTATTTGCCAGTAATACATAGAGGGTACTGTAATCAGCTTGGTTAGCTGTTTGTTCTCCTATTTCTTGTGGTTTTTCATATCCATCAATGTTATTCTAGCTTTGATTTTAAAATTATTGACCAACACATACTTCATTTCTCCACACTGTACGGACGGCGGATGGCAAATCATCGTCGAAAGGGGTTTCCCTTTTTGTCAGCGAAACGTTGTTCACAAACACTTTACGTCCCTTAAACTAACCTTCGGCTTTTTATCATCCCTTCATCTCGGACGGTGTTTACAAAAGAGAGGGAGAGAGAGAAAATGGTGTTCTTTTAATCCCTTGCCCTTAGAACGATAGTTGACACGGGTGGGAAACATTATACTGTAGGGAAAGTGATAGAAATATGTTTGGCGATGATTTTGTTCGTCCTGCTAGAAGAGTAGAATCATCGGTGGGACAGTTTTTTCTTTTCCTTCCAAAAAGCGAGAAAGCTAATAAAGAAACAGGAAACTACAAGCAATAAAGCAAACAAACATAACACCGGGGGACAGGTTCAACGAGGATAAAACGCAACGCAAATGTTTTGTCATCACCATCGTTCTGCAGGCCCCGGAACGATGGTTCGGGTTTTCATCATCTGGTGGCACTTTTCGGTTGCGCTACAGTCCTACAAGTACCATTTTGCCTCTACCGCAGTGGCGCGATCTGTTTATTGTGTTTGCATAATCATATACATAATGTATGGCGGTCTAATAATGTTTCCTTTATTGCGACCTTCCCTTACGGATGTTTTCGGCATTTGGTTGACGCATTTGCCAATGTGTAATGTGGGAGATTTGTGTGTGTTTTTCTTTCTCTGTTGTTGTTACTGTTAGACTGTTCGCTCAAGTGTAGCTTTGTAGTTTTGTTTAACATTCGGATCACTTGCGTATCAAAGGACTTCGTCTCCGATTCACCCTTGCATTTTGTTGCGTATCATGTCATTCCGGTTGTGATTGCAGCAGTCGATTAAAAGGATATTTAAATTACTTTTCCACCGTGACCCTTGTTTGGGTGTTGTTTTTTTTTTTCCTTTTCCACAGCATTGTCCGGTGCGCATTGAAAAGCGCTACATTACAGGCGATGATATGCCTCAAATAATGGAACCTCAAAGTGGAACATACCGACCAAACAGAGGCAAAGCGGGGCCACATGTTGTATAAACATAATTGGGTGTACAGCATGCAAAAAGGACCATACACACAGCATTCAAGCTTTGCCGACCGACCGAAAGTCCACCGTCTCCACTGTCCAATCCAAACAGCTGAAGAGAAAGAGAGAGAAAGAGAGTGCATAAAAAAGTGCTGCCGTAATTGAAATTTGCATTCATTCGTCCTCCACATCATGCAAACAAGGCTACAGGTTTTGCCGCCCGAAAAGATGGTTCCCATTGTTGCAGCAGGTCGGTCGGTGTGTTTCGATTGAAGTTCGGCCTTCGGGTTCTTACAACAGCAAGCAATCCGGGCGGGAAAGATTTATTGACGACAGCTTTCAATGCGCGACCGGTGTAAGAGCCCACAAATCCGGATTAAACTGAATGGATGTAATTGAATTTGTAACCTTCCAGAGGAAATTGTCCAACTAGGAATCGATGCTTTACTACAAAATATCTTAAGAAATTATTATTACATTGCATAAGTGTTTTTTACTGTTATATCTCCTACTATGAAAATGTGTTTTTCACAAAAATGTTATTATTAAGGGACTATTTTTTATTTTATTGTTTTAATTAAAATAAAAAAAAATCTTTAAAATAAGAAACACAGTAAACCGGTGTTCATTCCAAATCACTCAAACAACACCGACTAATTTGAAATGTATAAGCCCATTGTTTGGACAGATTGCTACACGAGCTACCCTCATTTGGACGTTTTCCAACACCAACGTCGGATCCATCCCCCACCGACAAAGTCAACAAGTTTTCCCACCTCACTTCACTCGGGAAGCTCACGAAACCACAAACGCGGCGTAGTGGGTTGTGGCATCAAAAGTGCCTTTTGCACGTGCCAGCAAGACCACAAACCAATGTACCACCGGCACGGTCGTAACGTGGGATCGGTTGGCCAATGGGTACATTAATTGTTTTTCACAATGAATCAATCCCCCGGGCCGAAGGTGAACCGCAAAAAAGGGATCATTTGTTAGCAACTGGAACGACGGTTTGAGTGCTGAAGTAGGGCAACAAACGGGGCACATCCTTAAAAAGGCGCGTGTTTTCCCGAGTGGGGCAACGTTCTTGTCATGTTTTGTGGCAAATTATTTTCTTTTACAATTGTTGAAAAGAAAAATTTCATCCGCACCTTCTGGCCCACCGACAAACTCCGCTGCTAATCCGTCTTTACAGTCGTACAATATGCTCGTTACTGTGTTTCCTTCCGAAACAACAATGGAGCTACCATCAATGGCTCCCCAGGTTTTAGCCTTCCGGGCAGGATAATCGAGAAAGGGAAGAAGGCCAAAAACCCATCATCGGAAACTCATTTATCATCGTCGTTCGAACTTAAGCAGGCGTTACGATTCTGCAGCGAAACACTCGAAACGTTTCAAAAGGAAAAACCCAACATGGGAAGGTACCAACAAAGGAGAAAGAACACACAGCCAGCAAAGCCTTACAATCGGGGTGTAAAATAAATTGAAAATCTCGGTTCACGGGAAACTGGCCGAAGTTCGAAGCACGAGATTGTGCCTCGTCGTTTTCGCGATCCTGATGGATGATATTCAAATAGTTGTGTTTTTTTTTTGTGCGAGCTTCACCGTGTAGAAGCGACATCACAAACAGTAACAGTTGCAAACACACGCCACTAATCCACCATTCAAATGCGCTCGGTTAGAAACCGTGGCTCGATAACCATCGGCCACCGAGATGTGACATACTTCCAAGTGGAATATTCAAATAAACCCAACCATTTATTTTAATCCGTTCCACTAGACCTCTACCGGGGCGCACAGAGTACCGAGAGAGAAAGAGAGATTTTAATCGACAGACAACGATGTGCCCTTCTTTTTTGTTGTCTTGATGAATGTCCGCTTATAGATCATAACCTTATCGTTGGTTAGAAAATCTTATTGATGTCTGCTACCCTGCATCAATTATCTGCCTTAATCACGCTACGCTTCGCATTTAATTTCACTTAAAGTCCAATCCATTTTCCAACCCCGAAAATGCTTTCCACGCTGCAGGACGCAGCCCGGTCGACGCGTCACGAAGAGTTGCTGGTACGGTGCATTATTTATGCATGACCCAGAGCCGCCAGCTTTGCATACGAATTTGTGCCAAACTGGTGGAAATGGACGTCAAAAGTGAATTTTGTATTCGACCAACACACACGCTCGCAGACGTTGCCGAGGACATTAAGGGGGACAACAAATTCTTCGTCCTCATAGTAACAGGCATCTTTTCACACCTTTATTCGGAGTATTGTGAGGTATCTTTGTCTTGCTGGGGAAACCTGCTCACCGTGTCACAATGAGATGCAATTTTAAATTCATGGCCACCAGGGAGAGTGATGATGCGCTTTAAATAAAATCGTTCTACACACGCTCGTTGTTTGCAACGTTTTGATGGAATGTCCGGAAATTGTATGACGAATTTTGACGACCAAAAAATAAACAACAAGAACCGTCTTACACGGTGTCAGTGTTCACACTACCAAGAACCAGTTCCAGTGTCATTCTAGGCCGCAAAAGGTGTATGCCTACTTCGGTGAGGATGGAAGGTAAACGCGGGTGCTATAAATAAAACACTCCCATCGGCCCATCGACATCGTAAATCGCTCCGCAGCAAGTTGAAAGGTGCGTTTCTTGGGGAAGTTACTCCAGACATTGGTGACTTCGCGTTGGGATGCTTGCTGGTGGACGGTTTGGGGTGTTATACCGCATCGGAGTGATGTTTGTTGAACGAAAATTTCTCATTGAAGCAGTCTGTAAGACCTAAACTTGGCTGATTTTACATTGAATAAAATAGTTTAAAAACTCACTATTAGGTTAAGAATATTGGAGAACACAATTTGAACGAAAGTATGTGAATGAAATGAAAGTCCAACCATTATATTCAAAGATTATATTGAAATCCGAGCCTCAAAACTCAAAATGTTTCACATGATCGAACCAGCAAACTCCAACACAGAAGAAAACTGAAGGCGAATTTGCCAAAAATATCGCTATCGTTAAAAGAAATCGTAAAAGTGCCCACATCCATCTATTATGCATTGGAGCTAACGAAAAACACCCCGAACTACACCGGGTCCGCTGGAATGCCTGCTAGAGTGGGGTTTTGATGGAAATGGTTTCGGTAAACAGAGCTCGGCGATTGCCAAGTGCCGCCTTTCATTGATGACGTTTCACGCATTTTTGTTTGGCGGTCCGGTCCGAAAATAGATCGTCTAAAATGGAGTAAGAAAAACGAAGATTTTCAATACTCTCTATACACGGAAGAAAGAGAGCACTAATAGGGAGGGAAAAAAACGGTAACTCCAGCACGGAACTCCACCACGGTACCATGTATAGCGGGAAAAATTGTGATGCGTTCTTTGAAACCAGGTGAAATCAAAACCATCTGCTCTAGAGAGTTTGTCGGGTGAAAATATTGGGAAAAGCAACTCCAGCAAATACCTACTCGACCTGCCATTCATTATGATTATTGACTTTACCGGATTGTGCGGATGCTCTCTCGAGTGCGGACTCCCGGGAAAAGAAACTCACCGATGAAGCGAATAAAACCAGGTACGGAGCACAACTACTTCACTTTGATCATTTTAAGTAAAGCGTCGGAGGCATCGATGGATGTATAATTTGGGCGCCGAAAACATACCAAACCCTACAGTACACTCGAACGCGTCTGAAGTATCGGAAAGAATAGCCGAGTTTGTTGGAGCAGAAATGGCTAAATCTTCAAACAAGTTGGGTTGGGTTATTCAACTATGTCCAATTTTTATACAAAATGTTATAACTTAAACATATAAATAGATATTCTAAAGCAATTCCAACCTCCCCAAGTGAACAGCACACAAAGCGACAAACGTTTAATCCCATTTCCAGACATCCGCCGGAAGAAACGAAACGGCCATAATGCATCACGTCTCAATGTCTCGCTGACTGCCCAACCTCAAACTACGACAACATGATGGATGATCTTAAGATCAACCGTAAGCGAAGTAAATAAACAGTGCGGAAGCTCTTTTGCAGGCAGTACCGACCGCTGATGACGATCGTCTCCAAACTCGTAGAAGCTTGACTCGATCGCATATACTCACA
>STHB01014324.1:0-13082 GCA_018908115.1 Anopheles rivulorum | reverse complement strand
AAAAGTGTGTAAGAAAGAGAGATGCCGAAAGAGAAAATTAAGTAAGAAACAAGTCCTCACACAACACACGCACACATTCCATACATCATGACCGTGTGCGTACACACTGTGCAATGCAGCCGAAACATGCTCGCCCGCAAGCACACACACACACACACAGGCACACACAAATGCATACAAACCTGCTAGTATGGTATGCATACCACTTTCCCCCTTCCTTCTCCGCCCTCCCCGTACATTAGTAATGCCAGGAGAGCAGTGTGCAAAGAAGAAAACGAAAAAAAAAATGTTACAATATTGCGGCGCAAAATGATGGCAAATAATAAACAAAAAGCAAAGGATGCATAGAACATGAAGAATGAATGATGATGATGTTACATAAACCAGCAGAGAAACAATGAAATGAAACGAAGCGTAACAGTAAACGCGTTTAAAAGAAAAAAAGAAGAGAAAGAGAAAACAACAACAACCGACTGTAGTAGCTAAATGAAAATAAAAATCTGCAAACATCTTAATTAAAACTAACGTTGGATGGGTTTGGTGGTGTATTTGTTTGTGTTTCTTTTTATTATATCACCTCTTTTTTTTTTAGATCGCTACAAATGAAGAAAATATATGTCTGTTTCCAAAAAAGCTTGGCTTTCATTGTGTTAATTTTATTTAATTATAAATATTTGCAACAAAAATCTACAAAGGGTTCGCTGTCTATTGCCATTTTCGCTCGTTGAAGTCTCTTCCGTGCCGTCACACTCAATCGCACTTCAACCTTTCAAGCTGGCTTGAATTGAAAGCGGGATCGAGCACGGCGCCTGGTGCTACCTGCTACGAGTCATGGCCTCCTGTTACAAATGTGTCATTTTCGATGCGTCCGTTTAGTGTGCGGACGGACGCGTACGAGCGAAACACGACTAGTGTTCGAAACTGTAGCTTTGTGCTTCTTCTCGCATGGGCTCCTGTTACCTGAAACTCAAAATCTTTGCTTTTTCGCATTTCGATTCAATTTGCCCGTTGGTGCGTTGTGATGCGCATCGTCGAGGGAAAACGGATTCGTGCTAGAAAAATAATCTTTCATTTTGGGGCGATTTTTTCAAAACAAAACATCAGACAAAATGTATAAAAATGAAGCATGACGAAGTATATTATTTTATGGAGTTAAAACGGAGTTTTTCGGTAAGTTTCATAAACAAAAATAAAACACACAGCGCCGGATTGTTTTTTACTGAGTAAGGTTTTTTGTTTTCTTTACTTTATTTTGTTCGATCGATTTACACCACCTTCGGTGGTATATGTCTATATGTATATATATATATATATATATGAATGTATTTGTATATATATAATATTAAATAGATTTATCTTGCCCTGCTGCTGCTCTGTGTGCATTCTCTGTAAGATGTTTACCGTAGCTGTTTTGAATCGTTTCGATCATTTTTGTTTTACTAGAAATACAGTTCATTCGTGTGTTGGTTTTTGTTAATATGTACGTGTGTGTATTTGTGAGTTTATAATCTGTTTCCCTTGTTTCGTTTTGTTCTTTAGATTATATATGTATGTATATATTTTCCAAACTGCTTTCGTTTCCACTTCTGCTTGTTTGTGTGCCTTGTGTGTTGGTGTGATTAAATAATTTTAAATATCTTTTCTTTTCATCTTTCTAGTAATTCGCATTCGCATATTCTTCTTCAATGCTCGTTTCTTTACACCATCGTTTTTAAATGTTTCAATTTGGCTATACGAGTTTCACAAACAATTCATTTACTGTTTTGTCTGGTTTTTGGTTTCATTTTGAACATTTATATGCAGTGTAATGAATACATTTTATCTCTTTCTTTGTGTTCTTTTGTTTGTTTGTTCTGTTTTAATCCTCTGCTTGTACTTATCGTTTTTCTCCAAATTTACAGAACCTTTCCGCGATGGTTTGGTTTTTTACTTTATTTGTTTATTTGTTTTACACATTTTCGTAACTGTGGTGGGAACAGTACACATTACGCTTCACCTTTTCATCTGGCTTCGTGTTCGTTTATATAAAGATTTATACAACACATTTCTATTGTTACGTGTTCAATTCATGCTACTTTCATCCTGTTTACTGTTTTGTTAACGGTTTGTATCCGTTTTTTGTGTTTGTTACCTGTTTCAAATACGGACACGGACTGTGTGAAAAGTTACAAAAGAAAATCGGTGTTTTTTTTCTTCTTTTCGTAACAAATTGTTTTGTTAGTAATAATATTTGTTGCGGTATGTTTGTTTGATGATTGCCCTAGGATATATATATATATATATATATCTATATTTGGTTGTATTTCTTATTCGTCCAAAAAATGTTGTTCTTCTCGTTTTTGTTTGCAATTTCGTTAGCCACCTTGATTGTGTTATGTTTAATCATTCTCATCCATTATCATAAGTTTAAGGTTTTTGTTGTTTTCCGTTCACTTTCTACTTATTTTCTGCACATTCTGCTGCGTTCTAAATTACCATTTTACTTCCCAGTCACGTCAGTTCACTTTCCCTGCAAAATATTTGTTACTGTTCGTACGCTACTACACCTTTACGTTAGTACTTTTCCTTCTGCTCTTTTAACCTGTTTCTCTTCTATCTTCTACCAGCTTCAGCTTCTGTTTCTAGATGTTTCATCTAGTCTATACACACAATTAGTCTATAAAAGGGTTTGGTTTTGTATGCGGGACGCTACACACAATGACCCACACAGTGACAGTCATCAAATGTCTCGCTAACTTCCTAAGTCGCCTTCTACTTTCGGTGGATCATAAATGTGTATGTGTGTGTGTGTGTTTGTGAGTGTGTAAGAATGCATTCTAACTAATCTATTCAAACGAAAAAGTTAATTAACTACCACAACATCTGCCGTCATTTCTAAACGAAACCTGCTTCCACGAAAAAAAAAAAAACAATCATTTCACAAACAAAAAGGCGACATTCGTTTCTTAAACTGTGTTCCAACTTACAACAACATTCGCCTCCATTGGTTCCCTTTCGTTTTGTAACACATTTTCACACCATTTGTTTTGCTGGTTGTTAAACATGGGTAACAAACAATTTGATCTACTTCACCTTTCCCTATTTCGGTCTTTTGTTTTCCTCTACATTTCCTAAACAGGCTTATTTGCAGTTTGCATTTCATGTGCCAGCAGCTAGTGTGTGTGAGGGCGTGTTTTTTTTTTGTAAAGAACTTTAAAACATTTCCAAACAACAACCAGGTAATCAACACTAACAATCACTGAGGTAATATAGAACTGGTGGCTGAAGCACTTTTTTCACTTCGCCGATTTCTTAACGAAATTGGTACATTTGGTCTATCTTTCTTGTTCTTGCCTTTTCCCTATTTGTTGTCATGTTGCGTAAAAACAATCTACTGGAAAGAGAAAGAAAAAGCTGCAAGAATTAAAAGGAAAGCAACAGTAAACACAAACCTTTAGTGTCGGTATAGTAATTAGGTAATTTGCTACTTTTTTTGATTCGTTTCATCTTGTTTTGCGAAAGCAAATTTCTTTTGATTATGGAAAACTGATTCCTGTTTTGTTTCATATCTTCAGTTCCTCTTTTGTTTAATGCAGAAAAAAACTCTTCTTTTCTTCTGTCTTGTTTTCACTTCTTTCTACACTGTTTCCTAAAAAAACGAAACAATTTAATACTCCGGCTATCTGACTATTAAACTAACTTTCCTTATTACTTTTCTAAGTGAAAAAAAACGAAACCATTTTAATATTGGTGTGTGCTTTTACTTCTTAAAAAATGCAAAAAAAAAACAAAACACTAAAGTAAAACAATTTCTAAAAGCAATGCAACGGAACGATTGGGCGCGGGTTTCACGTGTGTCTTATACAATTAGGCACCTGTCATCGCAACAAGTTATTTGCTTTTGTGGCTTTTCTTTGTTCTACTCTATTTAGCACTCGTTATTGGTACAAATGATAAACATACTTATATTCTATCGCACCCCCATCGCTTTGTTACGCATTCATAAATTTGCTCACTTGCCTCTCTTTCTCTTATTTTGTGTCTTGGTTTTCTTTTCCTCCACGTTCTGTTAAATGAAGACTTTTGCTTCCTCTCTTGAATTAGTGTAGTGGTTTATATCGATACAAATAGGTTTAATATTTGCTATAAGATATACAAGTGCTTTACATTCCCTTACCTAATTACAGTTATTCTTTTATGCTTTTTGTTTTGTTTTGTTTTACGCATTTGTTAGACATTTGGAACCTTTTTTTGTTGTGTTATTCTCCTCTCGTGTGGATTCGATGGGAGAATGGTTTGTTTGGGACTTCTACTGACACTGTTTTGGTCTGTGCTGTTTGGCCAAGACCTCCCAAATACATGTTGTTGCCCTCTCGCGGTATCATCCAACGGTGGTATGCTGTGGCATTAGTTTTGTTGCTTTTCGGTGTACTGGTTGCTTCATTTTTTGTCCCGAGTGTTCAAGTCACAACCGTGACATGATCGTGTACTGC
This sequence comes from Anopheles rivulorum, assembly GCA_018908115.1. Classification (NCBI taxonomy): domain Eukaryota; kingdom Metazoa; phylum Arthropoda; class Insecta; order Diptera; family Culicidae; genus Anopheles; species Anopheles rivulorum. Next base: position 8,610 of record STHB01014324.1, on the reverse strand, counting down.
AGCATGGAAAATTGTGAGTCGATGTTTTTGTGTTTGTTTTTGCCACGTGTGATAGAAGACGGTGAAGGTGAAAAAACGATGAGAAGGAAAGGAATGTAAATTGATTTTTTCCTATTGCGTCCTCTCCAAAAGTTCCCCTGTTTTGTGCACTTGCTATAAATAAACTAAAATAAGTATAGAAAAACCTGGAAAAATAAAAAAAAATAGTATAAAAATAAAAAAGAAAAGAAAAAAAATAAAGCGAAAGAGACAATACAAAAAGAACATAAAAGGAACTAATAAAATCTAAAGTCTAAACATAACTAAGCAGTTCTCAAAGTTTCGTGTACAAACCGTATAAAAGTAAGCTAAAAGTAAGAAGAAAAAAACTAAAAATAAAAGAAACAAAACAAAACCCAAACATATAATTGGTTTAATTTCTTCTTATTTCGGTCTAGCAAGGATGGTTTCTATTCCCGTTTTCCAGATTATTCTGCACGAGATACGTGCGCCGTACATAAAACAAACTTCGTTTTGCCTTTCTATATTAGTGTGAATTTACACGATGCAACATTCGGAACATGTGAGCAGGAACCGTTTCTCTTCCTTGTTTTTTTTTCTGTTCGTCTGTTATTAAATAAATTGTTCGTTTCGTACGGCTCTTCCCAGCCTCGCAATACTCTCACAACGGGGAAAGAGTCATTTCTTCTATGCATTGTTGCTGTTTTCGGTTTCGGTTTTTGGCCTAACACATATCTTCTTAAGCTGGACCGGGGAGCGGGTAAATAAAAGATTCAGGAAAGAAAGAAAACGTTTAATATGCATAATATGAAAAGCAATGTTCCGCATTCCTTCCGAACCACATAATATTATTATTCACAGATTCCATCGGGTATTTTCCTCTACTTTCCCTTCCCACTTCCCCACGGGAATCGGATTGGAAGCGCTGAGAGGGGGGAAGGGGCGGGCGGAAACGGAGGGGTTTTTTTTCCATACGGCGCTGGGGGACAAGACCCCCCGCCTAACGTTACACACTTAAATGAGGAAGGAATTAAATTTACATATTTATAATAGTAAGTTTACATCTATGTATATGTATATATCATATATTGCTCTGTCTAAGAGTTTATCAGCATTCATTTTGCACGATTGTTTGCCAACAAGAAACGAAAGAAACACAAAATAATTAGAGGACAGTGTAAAAAAAACAAAACAAAACACAGTGAGTAGTACACAAAACTGAAGAAAAAACAGATGATAAGATAAAGTTATTCACACGATGACGAAAAGACGCGTCTCCGTACCGAGACGGTCTTATACATTCCGCATAATGTGTTGCCGTGTCCATTTTAAATTCTCGCTTTTTGTCTTATTTGGATGCCTGCGTCAAACCACCTAGATGCAGATTTTACCCACCGGACCTCCCACACCAGCAGACTATGGATAGTTGGAATAGATCGGAGCCATTCGGAGGAGAGCAAACCGTTCATTCGAGATTTTATCCCGAAATGGGACAGTATTGCCTTAAAGAGGTACCTACTACCTACCACACTTGCTGCTGCCATCCGAGTGGGGTCATACTTTGTGCTCGCAAGAGTAATAGGCTCATTCTAGTGCATATGGGGAGATTTGTTGGTGGTGGTTGCATTAAATGTAAAGAAAAAAAAGTTCAATTTTTACGAAGCTTGTTTCCTCGACACAACGCATGACTCGTTGATTGCTATTAGTAGCGCGTATGTCCTTTTATATCTAAATTCAATTTCTCTCTCTTTCTCTCTCCCTTTCTTCCTATCTCTTGCTGGATGCGTCTGTTCGATTGGATTAGTGTCCAAATTAATTTACAACCCACTGAGAACCACATTGTTCAGCTTTTAGGTTCCTCTTCCTGTGATTCCTGTTTTATTGTAAAGTTTTTTTGCTTTTCCATTCATGGAAAACATTACCTCCGTACCACTTTCTTTTGCTTGTAACACAATCATCTCCAGCACAGTTTTGGCTGAAAGTGGAGATTTGTTGCAGAAAAAGCAGACTAAATTGCGCGCAGTTACGTTTTGCACAGTTTTGTTTTGTTTTGTTTTGTTTTTTGGAGTATTCAAGATTCATCCCATTCATTCACATCGTTTTGTCAGTTGTCGTTTCACCGTTCTATTCTACGTGTATGTATAGTATGATCGATTGTTATAAATTAATTAATGTGTAAAAACGAATGTGTAAACGGGACATGCCATTCAAAATGCACAAATCGGTGGACCTGTGTTTTGTTTCGTTTGCCGTCCGTTCCATTCATCGCTGACTAACTGACGCTGCTACTAACTGTTGTGTGTGCGTGGGGCTGTGTTTACACATACCTTCCTCTTTCGAACATGTCGGAACAATCAACGCACTATAGGATCATTAACTGTCGTGACTTAAGTTTAAGATGTGTGGAGCTGTGTGTTTGTGTGCTGTTCTTCCTAATGCTGCTTTATGACACCGCGTTTTATCGATCGTATCGATCATCTTCCGCTCTGCTAATGACATAAACAAAGCGATCGCATTCGCTTTTCATCCCTGCGGCCGTGCATACTGCTCCGTTGTACATTTCAAACCATAATCGGTTCGTCGTCTCCGGCGGGTGGTCCGGGTCCACCGGCTGCACTACTCGAACCGCCCCCACTACCTCCACCACCACCACCACCACCACCACCAGATCGTTTGTTGGTGCCGGCAGACATCCGTCGTGACACGAGCTTTGCGCTACCACCCTCCTTACCCATCCCATTATTGTCTTTCGCGTGCAGGTTCGTGGAGTTGATGGAAGAGCTGGAAGCGGAAGTGGAGGTAGCACCGGACCCGGACGGGGTAGTCGTGATGTTTGCTGCACCGGCCGTGATCGGCAATGCGGACGAGCCCTGTATCAGTATCCGATGGTTTGTCGCTGGATGCGCCGTACCGGAGCCAACCGTCGACGTCGAACCGTGATGATGGCCAACCTCGTATCCGCCGGACACGCTCCGGATGATGATCGGTTTCTGGCGCTGCAGGTCACTTCCACTGCCGGTGCTGCCAGTGCTTCCACCGACACCGCTACTGCTGCTGCTGCTGGTCGTACTGCCACCGAGACTGTGCGACGTGGTGGACAGTGTTATCATCGAATGGCTCAGATTGATGTCACCACGCTTGCCGGCACTGTTTGCCGTTGGTGCCATCGTCCCGCTACCATTACCCGTTGACCCACCGCCAGCTCCACCAGATCCGCTCGATCCACCACCAACACGATCGCGATCGACGGTGCCGCCACCGGCGATAGTCCCGTTTCCATTTTGTTGCGACTTTATCATCGATGGTGCTGATGCCGAGGACGATGGCGTGGAGGAGGCAGTCGCGGATTGTGCGGTCGTTGGTGACTGGGGCGAGGAGGCAGACGTGGATCCACTGCCGCGTAGGAACGCTTCCCGCTCGAGCAGTGTCTGGTGGGAGAGAGATTTCGTCTTCACGCCTGGTGCCGGACACGCGCCAGACGACGAACCCATCTTATGGAAGTACTCCACTCCGCCTAACGCACCACCACCCCCCGAGCTTCCCGCTCCACTCTGATCACGTAACGAATAACTCACAGCCATCGGGACGTCATTATTAAGACTAACATTACTACTACCGCCGTGATCGGAGGGTGCCTGGTAGCGTATCGAGATGCCACTGTCACTAATCATGTTGCCTCCTCCTCCTCCTCCTCCCCCTCCTCCAACACTGCCGCTGCCTCCTCCTCCTCCTCCACTGCTTACATCGAGGTCTTTCTCCTTGCTGTTGCTCAAGTCATCCAAACTGCCACCCTCGCCGTCCAGATCGGTGGAAAGCAGATCGTCATCCGAGCTTGCGCGCGCCAAACTCGGCAGCGTCGAGGTGAGCAGTGCCTTCTCCTTGCGAATCTCCTGTATGTGGCCCTCGAGCAGCATCTCCTCCGTTTCCGTTTCGAGCAGCCCGCCTGTCGCCATCCCGCTACCACCGCGTGCATTTGCCATCTCCTCGTGCGTGAATACCTTACTGCTGCGCAGCGTGCTAAGTCGTGCCGTAGCCGTGTGGGCGGCCGTGTCCAGCGTATCAATGTCCGCAAGCGTACTCTTCACGTTCAGCATCTTCTGCGTGATGAGCGTTTCCATGCACTTCGTCTGTCGACCGATATCGTTCAGACTGTCCTGTGCCGGTACGTACCGATTGGTGCGTAGCACACACGGCGCAAACACGATCGCCAGCGAACTGGCCGACATGCGGTTGTACTGTTCCAGCTTCGCCACCAGCGCCAGATGGAAGATTAACCGCTCGAACAGACAGTGATGGGCTGGCGGGATCTTCTTCACGAGCGACAGCAGCGTCTGCACGCGATCACTTCCATCGGACAGATCAGCCGCACGCAAAAAGTCGTCGTACCGATCGAACGTCAGCAGTGGTTCGGGCATCTCGCGCAGGAACGATTTCAGCACATTCGTCAGCACGTGCACGTTGTACGACTCAAAGTCCATCTCACCGCCGCCACCATCCGCACTCGTCATCGCCCGATCCATCTTCGCCTTCAGATCCTTAATTTTCGAACTGACGCCACTCTTCCGGTAGATGCCCTCCGAGTACAGACCGTGCATTTCGATCATCATGATCAGCTTGGTGATCTGGGCCGGTATCTTAACGCCATCGCTGTTGCTACCGCAGAGCGCCGTTAGCGGTACACCGAACAGCTTCGTCGGTATGCCACCACCGTACAGCGGCTGACCGTCCGGTCCACAACCACCGGCTACGACGGCCGAACCGCTGCCACCTGCTCCCAGCAGTGAGTTTGGATCGGCATTGGCAATCTTACTGCACGATGCTGACTTTTGGTAGCACTTTTTGTGGCAGGTTAGCTTGCAGTTTTGGCACACCTAATGAGACAAACGGGAAGTAATTTAAGTGAGTGGGCTTAAATGGAAGTGATGGAGAGAGTTTCTCCCATTTCAACTTACCAGTCCACGCTCGATTGGCCACAGGAGAAACTGTTGGCATATTTCGCATGCCGTCGCAATGTTGAGTATCGTTAACTGGAATGTATGTCCTGAATGGGGAGATAGAGAAGGACATTGAACAAACAAGGTAAAGTAAATACAAATGCAACACCACCCCCAATCCTGCGGCAACTCACCGTTGAACGTGGTATGATCGTCGTGCTTTCGTTTCTTGTCCTTCTTTCGTTTCGTTTTCGGTTTTTCCGTTTCGCGCGAGTTCATAAACTCGTTCATAAAGCCGCGGAACGCGTTCACGCCCATCGTAAGCGGGAAATCGTTTTTCCGCCCGGACGTCGTTTCGATCACCTGCTCGAAGTTGGCAATCAGATCGCGGTACTTGATGTTCAGCACGTCCGAGTTCTGCCGGTGCGCCACACTGTACTGAGCGACCAGATTGTCCTTGAACTCGCGCAGCGCCTGCTTGAATACTCGATCCACCTCCGACGGTTTCTCGCAGTCGTTCTCCATCTTGCAGATCTTCTGCGTGATGAAGTCCTGCATCAGCTGCAGCTCTTTGGCATCGCTTATGATCTTGTCGGTCGAGTCGGTGTACTCGCGCGTGGACGAAATCTTCTGACCGCTGGCGTTGCCACCACCGATCGGATGATGCTTGTCGTGTTTACTCGAGCCACCGAGTCCGCTGCCTCCGCCGGCACCACCACCACCCGTGCGAATGCGCTTCGAACGCTTGGCCGCCGCACACTGCAGCGATTTGATGCCACCGTTCTGGATGCACTTGGTGTGCACCAGCACTTTGCAGTCCAGGCACCGGTAGCCCTCGTTCACGAACGAATCGATCTCCTGGCAGCAGGCGCACCGTTCCGCTTTGTTAATGCGCTGCACCTTCCGGAACTGGTGGCCAGCGATGTTGATGCGCGTGCTCGACTGGTACATATCGTTGCCGCGGTTCACCTCCAGCAGTGGAATTTTGTTGGTCGGGTCCGAGTTCCGACGCTTGAGCGTATCGCCGCCGACGCCCGTACCGCTGCTGCTCGTGTTACCACTGCCACTGGGATTGCTGGAACCGACCGGACCGCGTCGTGTTAGACCCGTGCCGGGGTGATAGCTGACGGTGGAACCGGAGCTTCCACCGACCAGCTGCTCCTCGCTAAGGTTGGCCGTTTTCAACCGCCGGCTGCTAGCGTTGGCTGAGGCCGACGCAGCGCTAGTTTGATTCATCGCCGATTTGCTTCCCGCCGACAGGACCATATCGCTACTGTCCGCCTTGGCAAGTGTTGCACCCATCGGATACTTCGGCGTCTGGTTCGAAACGGCACTGTCTTCTGATTTCGCTGTGCCGAGCAATGCGGCCGCTTTCCCTTTCGGCGTTGTCGTCGTCGTCGTGTAGTAGTTTTGTGCGAAATCATCCGGATAAGCCGCTGATACACGCTGACTGGTGACGGACGCGGAAGCTCCCGGATAGGAACTATTGCTGCCCGAACTGTACGGCGTCGAGGTAACCATTTTGACACCCGCATTACCGACCGGCTGGGCGTTGTTGTTGTACACCGACTGTTGGTGGTGGTGATGGTGTTGGTGATAGTTCGACGTTGGCGGAAACTGCAAATTCTGATAGTTCCCAATGTGGCCCGAGCTTACGAGCGGCAGCGAATGGGCACCCAACGACACCGACGATTGACTTTGTTGCTGGTGGTGAGAACCGGCGGTTGAGGATGGTGACAACGACTGTTGCTGCTGCTGCTGCTGTTGCTGCTGCTGATGCATATGATAGTTGGAGTTAATTTCGTCTCCCTGTGTGCGCGCACTCGCCGCCATGCTGCTGTGATGGCTCACGGGCAATGAGTCCCGCCGCATACTGGCCGTCAGTGACGAGGGTACCTGCGTTTGGGTAAGCGTACCGCTGCTTATGCTATTTCGATTGAGATTCCTTGCGGCCGGTGACGACGAAAGGGAACCACCGCCGGTTCCGGCCGACGCCCCGACACTATCTAGTCCGGTATTTACAAACACGATTTCAACATTACTATTACTATAACTATTATTGCTGTGGTTCTGATTTCGAATCATGCCACTGCCGCCGTACGACGCCGTATCACCGTAGCGAAACCGCTGCACTCCTGGTCGCCCGATGGTGGACCCGCTGATGGCCCCGCTGCCTGCCACCGACGACGGGCCAGAATCGACACGCCGCACGGGCAATTTCACTGTGCTGCTCACGCCACCACGCTCGTACCGATACTTGGCCAGCTCGGTATCGTCGAAGGTGCTTTTGCTTGCCCGCTCAATGTCGTACATACGCAGTGGCCGATCGAGCACGTCTTCCTGGCGCTGCAGTGGAGCCTTCTGGTACGAACTGCTACCACCGATGGCGCTGGAAAAGTTGGCAGCCGTGCTCGGTGCAGCGGAGGACGCTGCACCGCCAGATATGGCCAGACTTTTGATGTACTTTTCATTCCTATCTAATAGTGCGCTATTCACCGTCGTCTTTTGGGACGCTGCCTTCGCCGGAAGCAACAGAGCTGGCCGATTGATGGCTATATAGTGCGGATCGTCCACCAAACCCAGATCTTCATAACCCTCCTCATCATCCTCTTCATCGTCTTCCTCTTCTCCGACTCCGGCTGCCCTGACCGTTGCCTGCCGGCTGCCCGTGGTTTCCTCCTCTTCCTCTTCCTCCTCGTCCTCATCCTCATCGTCGTCGATAAAGTCAGCCGACATGCTGTCGTCAGCGAAGAGTGCCCGATTTTTGTTCACAATGTCAATGGCCGTCTCGAAGCTGCGTCCAACCGCCGGTATTGGCTTCTTCCGATGTTCAATCGCTTGTACTACCTCGGGATACGTTGATCCGCCACCTCCTCCTCCGCCGCCACCATACGATCCACCAGCAGCCGTCGAACCAATCGGTTGCTCCACCGGTAGACTTTGTGTCGAGCGTAGTTTCGACCGTTCTCTTTGTAACTTTTTACTAAGCAGCTCCTTGAACCGCGACCGGGCTTGGTTGCCCCGGATGCGCGCCTGTATGATCAGCACGCCCGTCTTTAGCTTGCCGTACCATTTGCGTACCGTGTAGCCGCGCCACGTCGCCTGTATGACCGTGGCGGCATGGTTGCGTATTTTGCGCGTGAACTTTTCCTGCTTTTCGCGCAAATAGTCGCGCCAGTAGGACTGTATGGTGCAGGCGGCGGTTCGGTACTGACAGTACTTCTTGCGCTGCAGGATCGCACGGAACCACCGCTGAATGCAGATGATGCTGTCGATGATCTTGGTGTGCAGCGAAATGTCTAGCCGTATCTTCTGAGACTCGCGCATGTAGATCTTGGTCAGGCCGAGCTGGTAGTGCTGCTTGTTCAAATCCATCGTACTCATAAAGTCCCGCACATCCTTCTGGGAGCTGACCAGTCCCTTCGGTAGCAGGATACGGTATAGCTGGATGAATTCTTCGTACGTCAGACGTACATTATAGCCTGCTCGACGTATTCGCACCGTTTCTAACATGCCCGTGTAACGAAGCTGTAAAGGAAATGCATAAAAAACACGTGGTATTATTTGACAAAAATACATTTAATCTTATACGCATCTAAGTACATGTATTAAAACAATAAAAAATGCTAGCATTGTCATCTTTTACATCCATCTTCAATCGTGCGCATCGACTCTC
>STHB01014265.1:0-13097 GCA_018908115.1 Anopheles rivulorum | reverse complement strand
GAACACGATTCGATCGGCACGAGCTTCAGGATCGCCGCGTTGTTCACGAGGATGTCCAGCCGGCCGAACTGCGCGAGCGTGGCCTGAATGGCGGCCTGCCAGTCGGCTTCGTTGGTGACGTCGAGATGCTGGAATCGCGCGGCGTCGCCGAGTTCGGCCGCGACGCGCCGGCCGGCGTCGTCCAGTACGTCGGCGATCACCACGCGTGCGCCTTCGGCGACGAACCGGCGCGCTTCCGCTTCGCCCTGGCCGCGGGCGCCGCCGGTGATCAGCGCCACCTTGCCTTCGAGTCGTTTCATCCTGCTTGCTCCTGTGAGTGATGGGGGGACGCGCGCGGGCCTGCTTACGCGGAGGCGGCCGCCGCGTCGATGATCCGAACCGGATCGGTGCCGTCCCACGTCAGTGCTTCGGCGATGCCGTGCGCGATCATGTCGCGCATGCCGGCGCCTTCGATCACTTCGACGCGGATGCCGGGATCGTCGGCGTCGTCGAGATACGCGACGCGCGTGGCCGGGTTGTGCGCTTCGAACACGACGCGCAGGCCGCGCGCCGTGAGCTGCGAGACCGCCGCATCGAGATCGTCGACGACCCACGCGACGTGATGCGGGCCGACGAGCGGCTGCCCGTGCGCATCGCGGTACGGCGACGGCGTGTCGTTCGTGACGTGGATCAGTTCGATCTGCAGATCGCCGCGATACGCGAGGCCGACGTCCATCGTGACCGTCACCGGTTCGCCGAGATAGCGGCCGTCAAGGCGCACGTTGCGGAATACCGTCCACGGGCCGATGTCGTGACGAGTGCGCCAGCGCGCGATGCTGCGGTCGAGATCGGCGACCACGTAGCCGATCTGGTCGATGGGGCCGGGGAGTGGATCGTTCATGTCGTCTCCGTGGCGGACGCATGGATGCGCGCCGCGCGATGAATGACGGCCATGATCGCAACAAAGCGCGTGCTTCGTGCCATCCAAACGGATTAGCCGCTCGGAATCGTTGCCGTGTGGTGCGGGCGGCGTGTCCGGCGCCGGGGCGACGCCGGTTTGCGCACAGGCAGGAGCGGGGCGGGCGTCAGCGCGCCGCGAGCACGTCGCGCACGCAGTCGACGAATTGCGCGGCGGCAGGTGTCAGCGTACTGCCGCGGCGCTGAATGACACACATCTGTAGTTCGGGCATCGGATCGTCGAGTGCCACGCGCCGGATGCCCATCCGCTGGAACACTTCATTCGCGAGCGGTTCGACGAAGAAGCCGACGTGGTCCGTCTGTGCGACGAGCGCGAGTGCGGTCGAAATCGAATCGCCGTGCAGGACATGTGAGGGCACCGGCAGCCCGAACGAGCCGAACAGCCACTGGGTCGCCGACATCGGATCGTTGCCGTCGCCGGGCAGTACCCATTCGGAATCGAGAAAGTCGCGCACGTTGCGCCGGTTGCGCAGCGGGTGCTTGTTCCGCACGCCGAGCACGAGCTGCACGGGCGCGAGCGGTTCGCTGACGAACTCGTCGGCGAGCGACTGCGGGGCGACATGCATGATCGCGAAGTCGGTCTGCGCGTCGCGCAGTCGCGCGAGCGTGCCCGGGAGTCCCGATTCGGTCACGTGCACCGTCACGCCGGGGCGCCGCTCGCGCAGCAGACTGTAGGCCGGCACGAACCCCGTCTGCGCGAACGACGTGCTGACTGCGACGCGAATGTGGCCGAGGTTGCCGTCTCGCAACTGCACGATCTCGTCGCGGGCGCGCTGCATGTCGTCGAGCAGCAGGCGCGCACGCGGCAGCACGGCCGGATTGATCGTCACGATCCACTCGTCGCGCACCTGGCGCACGATCAAGTCGGGCACCACGTAATCGCCGCGCGTGCTGCCGTAATGATTGCCGGGGCGCGGATCGAGCCCGCGCACCAGCGCGCACGCCGCGTGCAGCATCTGCGGGGTGCAGCCGACGCGCCGCTGGATCTCGGCCGTCTCGCGGCGTGCGAGCCGCTCGAGATGTTCGCGCGCGATCGCTTTCGCTTCCGCGAGCGCCGGCGTGCCGGCCGGCATCGCGTCGAGTTGCAACGTCAGGCATTCGGACAGCGAACGCGCGGCCATGCCGGGGAGGTCGAGCATCTGCACGAGCCGCAGCGCGACCGCGAGATCCTGCTCCGACAGCAGCAGCGCCGGATCGGCTGCGACCAGCAGCTCGGCCAGTTCCTGGCGCAGGTAGCCGTCGTCATCGAGCGCGTCGATCACGATGCGCGCGGCTTCACGGTCGCGTTTATCCAATGGATAGAGCCGGAGCGCATCGTGCAGCTGCTGATGCAGCGACGGCTCGGCGGCAATCCATTCGCCGGGCGACAGGCCGCCGGCGTCGTCGCCCTGTCGGCTCGTGCCGCGCGGCGCAGGCGCGGCCGTAAAGGGCACCTCGCCGTCCGGCGGGCGGACTTCGTCGGGTTCGGCAGCCGCTTCCGGCGCAGCCGTTTCCGCCGGTTGCTCCGGCGTGCCGGCGGCGGGTTCCTCGTCGCCCTGGCCGTCCTCGAGAAACGGATTCATGTCGAGCGCCTGCCGCAATTCCTGTTGAAATTCGAGCGAGGACAACTGCAACAGCCGCAGCGACTGCTGAAGCCTCGGCGTGAGTGCCAGATGCTGTCGCATCTGCAGCGCAAGCGAGACGGACATCGAAAGCCTCCTGACGGTTCGGTTCGCGGAATATCGTCTGCAGGATTCATGCAGCTTTCGTGCCAGTCCGGCGAAGCGCGTCGGGTCGCGGCTCTCGCGGGTTCATACCCCGTGTCGCCACGGCCGGGAATCGCTTTTTTACAAGCCGGCGGCAAGTTTGGGGCACGTATTTCGCTCGTCGGGCCACGCGCCGTCGCCCGGCCTTCACCGGTTCGCATCGATGCAATCGGCGGCCGAGCGGCCGAGAAACGCCGTCGTCAGATCCGGCAGATGACGCAGCAGCCACGCAGCCATGTCGCGCTCCTGCTGCAGGAGCCGTTCGCAGCAGGCCACGATCTCGGCCTCGCCGGCCGCCTGCGCCGCCGCGACGAGCGCCGTATACGCGGCGATCTCGACCTGCACGAACGCATAGCCGGCCAGCGCGCCCTTCATCACCTCGTCGACCGACATCATGTTGCTGGCCACCTGCCCGTAGCCGGCGATCTGCGCCGCGGCATCCTTGAGCGCCGACGGCGCCGTGCCGAGCCGCTTCAGGCACGCCTTGACGAGCGTCTGCTGGTCGAGCGTATCGTCGAGATGCAGGCGCAGCCGGTCCTGCAGGTGCGGATAGCGGTCGACCCGTTTCAGTTGCGCATGGAGCAGCGTCTCGGCCTGCCGCTCCATCGCGTACGCATCGCGCAGCCAGTCTTCCAGGTGTTCGCGCGGGCTCGCCATTGCGTTCCTCCGCCACATCACGGTGCGGCATGCCGTGCGCCGCGACGTGCCGCGCGGCAAATGCCTCGCAACGCATGTTCCGTGCGCCCGGTCGGGCGCGCTCAGTACTGCATCGGCGGCGGCGTGCCCGGCAGCGGCGGATCGCCCTGCGCGCCGTTCGGGCCCGGCGGCGGCACGTCGGCCGGCTCGCCGCCGGCTGCGCCCTGCGGCATCGTGTTGCCCGGCGACGGACGCGTGTCGTAGCGCGTATTCGCGTCCGGCATCGTGGTGGTCGACTGCGCGCCGTGACCGTCGGGTGGCGCGGGCGGCGCCGCTCCCGCGCCGTAGGTGCCGGTCGTCGGTTGCGTGCATGCGCCCAGCGCGCACGCGGCGGCGAACGCACATGCGCCCGCGCGTATCGTCCGGATCGGTGTCATCGGAATCCTCCGTTGAATCGACGGCTCAGCGCCGGTTGAAATGGCATTCGCCCGTTGCGGTCCGGGTCGATTCCGGGTGCAACGGTCGCATGCCGATGACCCGCAAACCGCATGCCGTCCGTGCACGTCGTCCGCCCATGTGCAGCGATGTTTCTGCGCGCGGTCCCGCGCGGTGTGCCGTGCCTTTGCTACACCGATCGCTGCAAATCTTGCAAGCGCACCGCTATGCGTCGTACGCGGCCATCACGAGCCACAGATCGCGCCCGTCGTCCTGCACGCGTGCCGCAAGCGCGTACGGGTCCGACGGCTCGCACGCCTGCTGCAGCGCGAAACGCGCGGGCTCGGTCGAGCCGAACGTCTCGTCGCCGAGCAGCCGTACGTCGGCCTTGCCCTCGAACATCCGGCGCCCGGGCCGGTAGATCAGCGGCGCCTGCTTCCATTCGTTGAAGTGGTGCTTCACCGAATCGAATCCGCCGCCGCATACGTTGACCTCGTAGCGCACGCCCGGGCGCCGTTTCGGAATCGTCATCGTGCCTCCGCTCGAAGTGCGCACGGCAGGCACCAGTCGGGCCGCGCGTCGTCGTCCCTGTCATCGCCATCGACATGGCAAGTCCCGTGCCGCGTATGCGCCGGGCATGGCCATTGCGGAACGACTCGCACCGACGTCATCGACACGGAGGCTCGCGATGAAGGATTCGACCCGGCCCGGCCACGACACGCCGGCGCACGAGCGGCGCACCGATCCGTCGCCACCGCTGAAGCATCAGGACCGCACGCATACGCGTCATTCGGAACGCCATATCGACCAGCAGCTCGAGGACACGTTTCCGGCGAGCGACCCGCCCGCAACCGGCGGCGTCACGCGCATCGAGCCGGACACGCCCGGCACGCACGACGACGGATCGCGGCAGGACAAGGACCGGCACGCACGCGGCGACGCATGACCGGCCGCGCGCCGGACGGCATGCGGCTTGCTGGATCGGCCGAAGCCTCGCCATCCCCAACCCGCAAGGAGGACATCATGCTTCGCGTCAACGACATCATGTCGCAGGACGTCGTGCGCATCGCGCCGACTGATTCGATCCGTCATGCCGCGCAACTGATGGCGCGCCACGACATCGGCGCGCTGCCCGTGTGCGACGACGACCGGCTGATCGGGATGGTGACGGACCGCGATCTCGCGGTGCGCGCGATCGCGGCCGGCAAGCCGCCGGAGACGCGGATCCGCGAAGTCGCGTCGGGCCCGGCCGAATGGTGCTTCGACGACGACTGGCTGAACGAGATCCAGCACTACATGGCCGACGCGCAACTGCGCCGCCTGCCGGTCGTCGATCACGACAAGCGGCTGGTCGGCATGCTGTCGCTCGCGGACATCGCGACGCGCACGGCCGGCCCGGCACGCGACGACGTGGCGAATACGCTCGAAGGCGTGTCGCAACCGAAGCGGACATGACGGACACATGCCGCAGCACCCGCGCAGCGGGACGGCTGCTGCATCAGCCGTCGTGCTTCGTCACGCGCACGATCTTGTCGGCCAGTTCGCGCACGTCGACCGGCTTGCACAGATAGCCGTCGAATCCGGCTTCGAGCGCAAGGCGTTCGTCGGCCAGGCCCGCATGCGCGGTGACGGCCAGCACGCGCATGGCGGACGGCCCGCCATGACCGTTCGCCCCCGCGTGCCGCAACGCATCGAGCAGCCAGAAGCCGTCGCCGTCGGGCATCGCGAGATCGGACAGCACGACCGTCGGCCGCATGTCGGCGGCCACCGCGAGCGCTTCGCGACCCGTCGATGCGATCGCGACGGCCGCACCGAACGTCGTCAGCGCGGCGGTGAGGCTCGCGCGCGTCGTCGCATCGTCGTCGACGATCAGGATGCGTTGCGTATCCAGCGTCGGCGGCTCGCGATGACCGTCCGCCTGCGCGATCCCCCACGCCATCGCACCGGTCGGCTGCCAGCCCGCCGGCAGTGTCACCGTGAACGTCGCGCCGCGATTGCGGCCCGCGCTCCTGACGGTCACGCTGCCGCCGTGGAGCTCGGCGATATGCCGCACGATCGACAGGCCGAGGCCCAGCCCGCGCCGCGGCGACGCGGGCGAATCGTCCGCGCGGCGGAACATGTCGAACACGTACGGCAGGAACGCGGGCACGATGCCCTGCCCCGTATCGGACACGGTCAACACCGCCTGCGCGCCGTCACGGGTGAGCGCAACCGTCACGCTGCCGCCGCCGGGCGTGAACTTGAGCGCGTTCGACACGAGGTTCGACAGCATCTGCCGCAACCGCTCGGCATCGCCCGGCACGACGCAGGCGGCCACCTCGCAATCGAACGCGAGCACGATGCCGGCCGACGACGCGGCCGTCTGGAATGCGCCGACCGAATCGGCGAACAGCCGCACGAGATCCACCGGCATCGCGTCGAGCTGCAGCTTGCCGGTCGCGAGCGACGACGCGTCGAGGATGTCGCCCACCATCCGCGTGAGCGAGCGCGCACTGCGGTCGATCGCATCGATCGCCTGCTGCTGCAGCGCATGCTCGCCCGAATTGCGCAGCACCTCGACCCAGCCGTAGATCACGTTCAGCGGCGTGCGCAGTTCATGCGACACGGTCGCCAGCAGTTCGTCCTTCATGCGGTTCGACGTATCGGCCTGGTCGCGCGCATCGCGCGCGCCCTGCAGCGAACGCTGCACGCGCAGGTCGCGACGGCGCTGCGCGCCGGCTTCGCGCAACGTCAGCGACAGCGCAACGTACGTGCGCGCGTCGCCGCGCGACGGTCCCGCCGACACCGTCGCGCGAAAGCGCCGGCCGTCGCGCTTCACGCACAGCAGGTCGATCGGCCCGACTGCTTCGCGCATGTCCTCGAACGCTTCGGCAAAGGGCTTGCGTTTCAGCCAGCGCATCGCGACCAGCGATTCGAATGCGCGCCCGCGCGCGTCGCCTTCGTCGTAGCCGAACATGCGCTGCGCCGCCGGGTTCCAGCTGACGATACGGCCGTCGATGCCGATGCCGACGATCGCATCCGGCGACGCGTCGACGACGGCGCGCTGCAACCGCGACGCATCGGCCCGCGCACGTTCGGCGCCGGCGTTGCGCAGCAGCAGCACGGCGCCGTCGACGTTGCCGTCCGTGTCGCCAAGCGGCGCCGCAACCTCGACGATCGGCACCGGCTCGCCGCCATCCACCTGCAGCCAGTGGCGATCCGACACGACACCCGCGCCGCCGAGCGCGAGATCGAGCGGCGTTGCGGCCACACGCCGGCCCTCGCGATCGACGATCCGCAATACATCGCGCGCGGCACGGCCCGTCGCGGCGTCCGGCTGGCAGCCGACGAGCGCAGCGGCGGCCGCATTGATGGTGTTGAGCCGCCCGTTCGTGTCGGTGGCGATCACACCGTGCGGCAACGCCTGCAGCACGGCTTCGAGCCGCCGGCGGGCGGCCGCTTCGCGCCGGTAGGCGGCGTCGTTCGCGAATCGCGCGCGACGCAGCATCGACCCGATCGCGCAGGCCAGCGCGCAGACCAGCACGAAAGTGCCGAGCCGCACGAGCCGCTCGGGCAGCGGCTGCGTGTAGGCGGCGGGATCGGACAGGAACAGCGTCCACACGAGCATGCCGCTGACCACGGTCGCGACCATCCCGAACAGGAACGACGTGGCCCACGCGACGCCCGCGAGCACCGGGTAGTACAGGACGAGCGGCAGGTTCACGCCGCCGAAGCGGATCGCGAGCGCCTGCAGCACGGTCGCGATCGCGACCAGCATCACGGCGGTGACGTAATTGCCGGCGCGTGTCCGCGAAAGGTCAATCATCGGTCGCGCTCCTGCCGGCCGGTTCGGTCGGCGGCATCAGGACTCCGGCTTGTCTGCTTCGTCTTCGAGCTGCGCGAGCCGGTTGTAGATCGTCTTCAGGCTGACGTCGAGCACCTCGGCCGCCTGCGCCTTCACGCCGCCGCATTGCGCGATCGTGCCGAGGATCAGCCGCCGGTCGACCTCCTCGAGCGGCGTGCCGAACGGCACGGTCACGCGATCCTCGTGCGAATCGGCCATGCTCGACAGTTCGTCCATGATCGGCGGCGGCAGCGACTCGATCACGTCGCCGTCGCTGAAGATGCCCGCGCGCTGCACGAAGTTGCGCAATTCGCGCACGTTGCCAGGCCACGCATGGGTTTTCAGCGCATCGCGCGCGGCCGGCGCGAAACGCAGGTTCCGGCCGCTTTCTTCGTTGAATTGCTGCAGGAACGCATCGGCGAGCATCGGGATGTCTTCGCCGCGCTCGCGCAACGACGGCAGCGGAATCGGAAACACGTTGATCCGGTGGAACAGGTCGGGACGCAGCTTGCCGTCCGCCATCGCGGCTTCCGGATCGCGGTTCGTCGCGGCGACGATGCGCACGTCGACGTCGATCTCGCGCGTCGAGCCGAGCCGCGTGAGACGCCCCGTCTCCAGCACGCGCAGCAGCTTGACCTGCGATTCGAGCGGCATCTCGGTGATCTCGTCGAGAAACAGCGTGCCGCCGTCCGCGCGTTCGAAGAAGCCCTTGTGCTGACGCTCCGCGCCGGTAAAGCTGCCGCGGTCGTGGCCGAACATCTCGCTTTCTACGAGGTTCGCGGCAATGGCGCCGCAGTTCACCGCGAGGAACGGACCGCGCCGGCGCAGGCTCAGGTCGTGCACGGTTTGCGCGGCCAGCTCCTTGCCGGTGCCCGATTCGCCGGTGAGCAATACCGACGCCTCGGTACGCGCGACGCGGCCGATCGCATCGTAGACGGCCTGCATGGCAGGCGCACTGCCAAGCATGCGGCCGAAACGGCCGAGGCGCTTCAGTTCCGAGCGCAGTTCGGCGATCTCCTCGTGCAGCGCGGTCGTGCGCGGCACGCGCGCAAAGATGCTGTTCAACCGCTGCATGTTCAGCGGCTTCACGAGGTAGTCGGTCGCCCCGCGCCGCAATGCGTCGATCGCGGTTTCGAGGCTCGCGTGGCCGGTGGTCAACACCATTTCGCAGTGCGAACGCTTGGGCAGCGCATCGAACAGGTCCATGCCGTTGCCGTCCGGCAGTACGAGATCGCACAAAACAAGATCGGGGGTATTCGTCGTGACGAGCGTGCGCGCTTCTTCGAGCGTCGCGGCCGTATCGCAGGCGAGCTGCTGCGTGCGCGCCAGCGCCGCGAGCATCGTCCGCGTATCGGCATCGTCTTCGACGATCAGGACATAGGGCATCGTCGCTCCTTGTGAGGCGGCCCGGCGCGTATGTCGGCCGAGACCACGGCGGATGGCAGCGCGGCCGGCCGCCGCTTGCGCGACGACACTTCACGATTGATGCGCTCGTGCGGACTGGCTGTCCTCCCGTGAAAAGCGGTCCTTATCAGTATAGAAGAGGCATGTCGCGCATTCGCCGATCATCGAATAAATCTATCCATGCGTGCAGTCTGCATTGCCAGATTCAATGCGTCGCGATCGGTAAGAACGGCTTCGCTGTCGAATGGATCATGCGGTGTTTAGCCATTTGCGATGTCGCGTTTATGCGTTTCGTCGCCCTATCAGGTCAAACTTCCCGACTCGACTTTTCGCATGTCGAAATCCGGCGGGGACTGCTTTCGCTCGACTCCGACCCTGCACCCGGTGCATCACACGCATGCCCGCTGCCCTCGCATCGCTGGACGTTCGTCCGATCATTCTGTAAGCTTCGGCACCTCGCCAGCCGCTGCGCTGCGCGACGTTTCTCCGTATTTCCGCCGAATTCCCCGAGATCCCTATGTAGCGCTTCGCGAACTACCCATCGTCATCCAGCCTGACCGACAGGGGGTTCGCGTACCCGCTGTGCGGGCCCGCGCGTTCGCGCGCCGGCCGCACATCGCCATTTCGCTTTCGAAGCCGCCGCTATTGCAGCCGTCGCCGCCGCGCCCGCCGTCGGGCCGCGCGCGACCGTGCCGTGCGCCGGCTTCGCATCGAACCGCGCCCCTGGCGGCCGGCAGTTCCGTCACCTGCGTCCTATCGCTATCGCCATCGCCATGCAAACCCGCTCCTTACGCGACGAATGGTTTTCCAATATCCGTGCCGATCTGCTCGCCGGCACGGTCGTTGCGCTCGCACTCATCCCCGAAGCGCTCGCGTTCTCGATCATCGCGGGCGTCGACCCGAAGGTCGGCCTCTATGCGGCGTTCAGCATCGCCGTCGTGTCCGCGATCGCGGGCGGGCGGCCCGGCATGATCTCCGCCGCGACCGGCGCCGTCGCGCTCGTCATCGCCTCGCTCGTGAAGCACCACGGTGTCGAATACGTGCTCGCCACCGGCATCCTCGCGGGGCTACTGCAGATCGCCGCCGGCCTGCTGAGGCTCGGCACGCTGATGCGCTTCGTGTCGCGCTCGGTGATCACCGGCTTCGTCAACGCGCTCGCGATCCTGATCTTCCTCGCGCAACTGCCGCAGCTGCACGACGTGCCTGCCTACGTGTACGCAATGGTCGCCGGTGGCCTCGCGATCATCTACCTGCTGCCGCGCGTGACGCGCGCGGTGCCGTCGCCGCTCGTGTGCATCGTCGTGCTGACGGCCATCTCGATGGCGCTGCACCTGAAGCTGCCGACCGTCGGCGACATGGGCGCGTTCCCCGACCGGCTGCCGTCGTTCGCGCTGCCGCACGTGCCGTTCACGCTCGACACGCTGCGCATCATCTTCCCGTATGCCGCGGGCGTCGCCGTGGTCGGCCTGCTCGAATCGCTGATGACGGCCGCGATCGTCGACGACTTCACCGACACGTCGAGCGACAAGAACCGCGAATGCCGCGGCCAGGGCGTCGCGAACATCGCGGCCGGCCTGCTCGGCGGGATGCCCGGCTGCGCGATGATCGGGCAGACCGTCATCAACCTCAAGTCGGGCGGGCGCGGCCGGTTGTCGACGTTCGTCGCCGGCGCATTCCTGCTCGTGCTCGTGGTGTTCCTCGGCCCGTGGGTGCGGCAGATTCCGATGGCCGCGCTCGTCGCGGTGATGATCATGGTGTCGATCAGCACGTTCAGCTGGCGCTCGCTCGCGAACCTGCGCACGCATCCGGCAAGCTCGTCGTTCGTGATGGTGGCGACCGTCGCCGCCGTGGTCGCGACCGGCAACCTCGCGATCGGCGTCGGGATCGGCGTGCTGCTGAGCGCGCTGTTCTTCGCGTCGAAGGTGCAGCGCGTGCTGCGCGTCGAATCGGTGCTCGACGATGCGCGCGGCGAGCGCCGCTATGTCGTGCGCGGGCAGGTGTTCTTCGCGTCGTCGGAAGCGTTCGTGTCGGCGTTCGACTTCAGGGAACCGGTGAAGCACGTGCGGCTCGACCTGTCGCACGCGCACTTCTGGGACATCACCGCGATCGACGCGCTCGACCGGATCGTCCACAAGTTCCGGCGCAACGGGATCGACGTCGAGGTCGGCGGCCTGAATCGTGCGAGCGCGACGCTGATCGACAAGTACGCGACGCACGACAAGGCCGGCGCGCAGCCAGCGGCGGCTGCGCACTGAACCTGCGACCGCGGCCGGCGCGGTGCGTCAGTCGCTCGCCGCGCTGTGGCCGCCGTCGCGCGCGTTCGAGATCGCTTCGACCAGCTTCAGTTCGTCGTCGATCGACAGCGTCGTGTCGAGCACGTGTCCGCCGAACGGCGCGAGCGCCGCGCTCAGCGCGTAGATGTCGAGCTGCGTCGCGTCGAGCCCGAGCGATACGGTGCCGGGGCCCACCTTGCGCGCGACGCGATCGGTCAGCGCGTCGTCCACCGGCCGCGCGTGCCATGCGTCGAGCGACGATTCGAGGTGGGCGACCACGCTGTCGAGCAGCGATCCGGACGACACGCGACCGGGATCGACCGCATGCGTGCGCAACTGTCCGTCGCTCGTACACTCGACGATCACGACACCCGCCAGCGCGACGACGTGCCGGTCGCGCAACGTGCCCAGTTCGGCCAGCGCACGATGGGCGGCCTGCAGATCGGGGTAAGACAACGCAATCAGCGTATTCATCAACCACTCCATGCAATCAAATGGCCGGATGCCGGCACGCCGCACTCAATGCGGCAGCCCGAACGCGGCCTTCAGGCTCGCAACGATCATCTGCATCGCGATCGCCGCGAGAATCATCCCCATCAGGCGCTGCGTAACGGCCGTCACGCGCGGCGACAGGTAATGGCCGATCAGCGGCGCCGACAGCAGCGAGACGGCCAGCAGCACCAGAAACGCGGCCAGCCCGAGCGCAAACGCGAATGCCTGCCCGGTCGAGAACGCGTTGTGCCCGAGCACGATCATCGTCGCGATCGTGCCGGGGCCGACCAGCAACGGGATCGTCAGCGGATAGATCGCGACGCTCTCGGCCGCGGCCGGATCGGCGCCTTCGTCGGCGCCCGGCGCATGCTGGCGGCTCGGCGAGCCATGCAGCATCGACAGCGCGATCAGCAGCACCAGCAGCCCGCCCGCGAGACGGAAATCGTCGATCGACAGGCCGAACACGTGCAGGATCGCGCCGCCCGCGACAGCCGACACGATGCAGCCGACCGTCACGCCGATCGCGGCCGTCACCGCGACCTTGCGGCGCACGCCGTCCGCCGCGCCTTCGGTCAGCGACAGGAACACCGGGATGTT
The DNA here is from genome assembly GCA_018908115.1 of Anopheles rivulorum. Classification (NCBI taxonomy): domain Eukaryota; kingdom Metazoa; phylum Arthropoda; class Insecta; order Diptera; family Culicidae; genus Anopheles; species Anopheles rivulorum. Next base: position 735 of record STHB01014265.1, on the reverse strand, counting down.
CGCGATCGGGTTCATGATCGCGAACAGCGCCGCGAATACCTTGATGGAAAAAGTCAGGTCGAAGGCCACTGGGTCGCTCCCGTATCGTGCGGCAGGTCGAGGATGGATTCGCGCGGGTTCCCGGTGCGCGGTGCATGCCATGCTGATACGATCGACGCACCGCGTTCACGCACGACGGAGGGCCCCGACCGATGCAAGCCACCGACACCTTCATGGATCACGAGATTCGCGTCGACGCGACGCGCAACGCAAACGGCGCGTGGGTCGCGCAGGTGCGGATCTTCCGCGACGGCACGCCGGTCGACCTGCCCGCCCCCGAGCTCGTCACACCCGAATGGCTCACGTGCGACGAAGCGCTGCGCGGCGGGATCGACCAGGGGCGCGTGATCATCAAGACGCGCGACCGGTAATCGCGCCCGGTTCATCGGCGAAGCGGCGGCCGGCATCGCACGACGCGCGTCACGCGTCGAAATCGAGGTCGCCGATCAGGATCTCGCGGTCGCGCTGGGTCCGTGAGCTGAAATCGACCGGCAATTCCATCTGCCAGCGCTCGATCGTGACCGGCAGCGCCGCAAGATAGCGGTCGAAGCGGCTGCGGTCGGGTGCGGCCAGCAGATCGGCGATCGCGTCGTCGCGCCACGCGAGCCGCGCGTTCAGCCGGTTCGGCAGACCGGCCGTCGACGTGAGGCCGACGACCTCGACGCAGGTCGGACTGCCTTGCCCGTCGTGCGGCAC
>STHB01014240.1:0-13101 GCA_018908115.1 Anopheles rivulorum | reverse complement strand
TTTATACCTTTAAATGTTGTATGGAAACGCTTCCTATTTGAGCACCAAAAGAGAAGAACCATTTTTATAGTTTACGGACATCTTTTGGGAAGAAAATGTGAAACTCCCCGTGTCGAACGTGTGGCTGGAAGGTGTGGGATTAAGCTTAAGCCGTTCGTGAAATTTTGCAATTACCGCAGCGAAGGGATACCGTCAACGTCTGCCAAAAGGGATTTGCAGCAGACAAAAGGGCGAGCAATCGGTACGATACCACCCCCACCCACACGGGGCCACCCAGTAAAGGCGCCGAAATGATGAGGAAGCGTCCCCCTTCCTAGGTCGGGCAAATAGCTTCCCTGCCAACTGGCTGCATTTATATACCCACCCTTTACGGTTCTCGTTCCTTTCATTATCGGTTTTATACCGGTTTTGTCCCACCCTGCACTGCACTCCCCGTGGCAGCGACCGGCGCTTCATTACATTTTGGAGAAATTAATTTAATGAATAAGTTTACCAGCGAAGGGTAAAGGGTAAGCCAACCTCCGTATTAGCTTTTTGCCCGGTTCCTGGCATAAACTCCCGTGATTTAGAACCGCCCCCCCCCTCTGGCAAACCGTTTGCCTCAAGGTCAATTGAGTTAATTAATTAAGGGATTAAAATTATCTTCTCGTGCGCAAAACGCGCTCAAACACTCAGCCCTTTTCCCTAGCATTTTGGATTTATTTCACAATTGTCTACTATTTCCGCGTCTGGCAAGAATGGGGGGGGGGGGGGGGGGGGAGGGTTTTCCTCCCCCCTCCCCCCTCCCCCTTCCACCAGCTTTATGTCTTCTTTCTGCGGTATTCATCTGCAGACGAAAGCATACAACCCGTTATCGTCGGAAATGCGGCAAATCGTAAAATGGGTTTCCATTCTGTGATTATGGGAGTAATTGTGTGCTGTGCTGGGGATGTTTTAACAAAAGAACCCATCAAAACAAAACAAAAACACTCGTACGACAATCGAACACTGCTGTATTCGATACCATTTCGAAGCTTGCAAAAACTAATCGAAGAAGAACGTTTTTAAATGCAGATTTTGTGCGTTTTTGACGAAACAACTTCTCTGGTGGCGGACCTTCCGGCCCATGCTACTGCTGACTGCTGACCTATTAAATGAGTAACGCGCGTACGAGCGGCTGACAAGCATCGGTGTCGAATGGGCAGTGATCCAGTACACGACCGGAGCAGCCTTGCCATGTGTTCCGAATACGCAACAAGCAGTATGCGTTGTGCAGCCGCCACGACGACGTGCAAAATTGCCCATTAAACGAAACTAAGCTCGCACATATAATGCACACCAGCGCTAACAAGCGGGGATGGAAGGGTGTAAAGTAAGGACGATGCGAAAACCAAGGAAAAACAAAAAAAGGAAAGAAAAGCACACCCCCCCCCTCCTCCTTGGCAAGAACAGCGAGCGAATAGCTAAATATAAAACCAGAAGAAAAGAAATTAAAAAAAGAAAAGAAAAATAAAACATTACATCAAGCGTCGGGAGAGAGACAAAACAAAACAAACAAGAAAACCCTTTGGGACAATGAATGTGCGCAGAATATTTGACCAAGAAAAGCGGTTCGGTTGCTCCGGTTTCGGGCCAGTGTTGGTGGTGAATTTTGTCGCTTGCACGGGTGAGGGTGAGAAAATGCGTACGAGGAGAGGAGGGGAGGGGGGTGGTGGGGTGGGAGGTGACGGAATTGAAATTCCGTCTTGTGGACGTATCATTCCGGGCACGGAAATGTAAAACAAGCGGGCTGCGCTCAAAATCCGTTGCGCTTAAAATCCTTTTTGCCCAGCAAACCCGGGCGGGGCCAGCAAAAGGAACCGTTGCGCTAAGGAAGGGAAGAGGTCACGCTCTGCTCCAGTTACCGTTAAAGTGTGTCTCGCTGTACGGGGGCGAATCGGGATCGGGTGGTAAAAATGCAGTTGGCAACAGGCAACCCGAGGGCCGGGGGAGGTTTTTTTTTTGTTGTTGTCATCGTTAGAGCATCTTCCGGTCACCTCTAGGTCATCTGTGATCACCAGCGCCATTAATGTGCTAACTATTTGCAAAAGCCACGTGCGAGACAATGTGGGTTACCGATCGATCGAGTCGGATGAGTTAACCATCAATCACACCGTGCTTTTTGGGCACTCGTTGTGCATGCCCAGCCAGGCTGACCATTTTTATGCTGTTTTAGGGGGGAAGGGGGCGGGGAGGGGGAAATGGAGCAGCAAATAAAAATAATAATAATACTACCAGCAGCAGCAAGACAGCAAACGAGCATTAACAATGACACGGAAACATCGGACAAACAACAGCAAAAATGGAACGACACAAAGGGTCACGCTTAATTTCAATGTCCTCCCCCCCCCCCCCCCCCCCCCCGGCTCCACTTCCTCCTAGCATCAGCCGAGCTCGTTTTGCCCGAAAATCCCGCTGGCATCGCTGTCAAGTTCATCCGTAAGGTTTTGATGCAACCGCGACACGGTTTGCGAAGAAATTTGTCAAAAGCAAAACCCACCAAAAGAATGCGCCTGCCCGGCCATGCATGTATATGCGTACACCAGGCTTTGTCCACCGGGTAGTGTACTTTAGGAGGAAGCAGACACAGAGAGAGAGAGAGAGAGAGAGAGAGAGAGAGAGAGAGAGAAAGAGAGAGAAAGAATAGCAACGACAACAAAGGTAAAGCAAACAATATCGTACGGAGAACGTACGGGCCATGGTAAGGAAAAGAACGAATGAAAGTTTTGTCTTTTCGTTTTTGTTGTGCAAAACAGAAGACACGGAAGAAGAAAGCAGATAAAAAGAAAGAGAAAGAGAGAGAGAGAGATATCAGTACTGTAAAATGCAAAGACGTTAAACAAAGATATAGAGGGCCCGTCAAACATCAAGCCAAAGTCACAACGGTGACCAGCAAACCGATGTTAAATGCAGGGGGAGGGGGAGGGGGGGAGCGAGGGGGTGGTGTGAAGGCACAGTTGGGCCAGTGGATAGAGCGGGCCGCAGCCTAAAGGACTACCATCGTGCGCGAAAAATAAAAAAAAAAAAACCCCGAAAGAAAAAGGGCAACAGAGGCCAAAATCAGAGCAAAAATGTTGCCACATCAACATTTACACATACCACGGGGAAAAAAAACAAAAACACAAAATAACATGAAACACACAGAGAGAGAGAGAGAGAGAGAGAGAGAGCACTACTACTTCTTGGGGCACAATCCGCTGGCGGCAAAGCTGATCCGCTTGGGCATTGACGAACTTACCTTGCCAAGAAGTGACCAAGAAGCGGAAAATAGAACAGCAAAAAAAAGGAACCGAAAGGGGTAGGGGAGGGGGGGGGGGGAAGGGGGATATGAGTAAACCAGAGCTGGTGAAGTGCTTGGAGGTTTTTTTTTGGGTTTTTTTTTTGGGGAGGGAAAAAAGGGAAGACAAATCGAAAGATATTTGGCTGCCAATCGTTTGTTTCCGGGCGCGGTTTTATTAGTAGTATTATTTTTTTTGGCTTACCTTTGGTCATGCGGCCTCGGTTCAGTGCTTGGGTGGTGCGGCAAGGATCGGCAGGGAGGAAAATAAAACCCACGGGGAAAGCTCTCTCTCTCTCTCTCTCTCTCTCTCTCGTTTTTTTATTCTCTTTCCCTCAAGTACTGCTTCGGTAGGTCATTCCTTTCACTGGCCCCTGACCGGAGAACGGTAACTGCGTTTCGGAAAATGGTCGAACGCTTTAGGCTGTTGTTAAATTTTAAATGTTTACATTACCGCTAAAACCATCCGAATTATTTCTATGCTATCGTTTTCTATTTCACATATCGCATATATTATAATGGCACCCGCTTACAGCAGTAAAGAAGCAAAACAAAAGGAAAAATCGAATGTCCTTGTCCTTGGGTGCGACAACTGGTGTGCAACTTCCACCCAAGTTTTTCTTCGCATTGCCCTCTTCTTGTCTTCTTTTCGCCAGACGAAGAAAGCACAACAAACTGGCAGTTCTGTTGCCAGATTGTTCATCCGTCTCATATTTGTTCCTTTTAGTTTTTGTCTGCCCAAGCAAGCAAAGGTGTATATGTGCGTGTAGCCGGACCGAATCAGGGGTAAGATCAAGGCTAAGATCAAGGCCAGAGGGAAACACATCAGGATGCATTCGCACCGCGAACATAGTAACGGTTGTTTCACGGAATATAAATTTATATATATATATATCTATATATATTTGTATGTTTTGTTTTGCCTTTTCTTCTACCATCCACCTTCCTCCCCCCTCCCCCTCGCTCCCCGTGTACCGCCAACGCCAATCCACACGTTTCCAGCGCCGAACTGTCGCATTAACCAGGCAACGTTTTTTATGCCAATTTTTAGCGGTTTCTTAGCTCTTGTTTTTTTTCTTTTCTTCTTCTTCTTCTTCCTCTTCTTCTTCCCTGCTTGCAACAGTCTGCTGCGTGTGTGTGTGTGTGTGTGTGCTTTCTTTTATGCGTGCCCCTTTCTTGCGTTCCGTCCACGGTTCGCGATAAACGATCTTGATGTGACGTGATATCGGGCAAAACTTGACCGTGGCGGAAGGAGAAAAAAAAAGCGCAACATCGCAAACAATAAAAACAAAAAACCGTCTCCATCATAACGGCGCTTCGATCTCTCTCGCCTAGGTTATTTTGACTGCTGTTTTTTTTGTTTTTGTTTTTGTTTTTGTTTCGTTTTCGCCGTTCTTCTCGTGGGTCCCGGCTCTTTTGCAATGATGATTTGGTTCGGAATTTATTTTTATCGTTTGTTTCGAATAAATTTTGTATTGTAATATTGCTTGCTGCAGGAAGTGGAATATACCTTGCACACACACACACACACGCGCACACACATTTCACACAAGATTTTTTTTCCCTTCGAAAGAAAAGAATGAAGGGAAAGCAATGAAATGGTAAAAGATACCAAAGAAGGACTTTAAAATATAATCAACTAATTACCATTTCGGCCGGATGTGTGAACGAAAAAAGTAAAATTGGAGAGAAGCAAACAAAAAAAAAACGCAAACTAAAATTGCCAACAAGACGAAAGACTTCAACGGGCGGTACGGCAAGGAAGCTCGTTTTTGGGTGATTTGGGGCTTTTCTTTTATCTCCTCTCTCCCTTTCACTCTCTCTCTCTCTCTCTCTCTCTCTCTCTCTCTCTCTCTCTTTCTCTCTCTCTCTCTCTCTCTCTCTCTTCCAGTATAGTTTGTATTTTCAAGCACGTCGAGCGCTTTTTACACGTCTTTCACCACCAGCACATTGTCGCGATGTTCTGTATGGTGGCTCCCGGGGGGGGGGCATGATGAGACATTCGGCCAGATGTTTGTCGTTTTGTCGAAAAAATTTCACCATCAAGTGAAATGGATCGGCCTAATTTATTCGCAAATAATTTGTTTACTCTTGTTTTTCTTCCTCATCTTCTTCTTCTTCTTCTCTACTTTAGCCAGATAGTTTAACCTTGGTAAACTTTCTAATTTATGTTTGCCAGTTCGGTAGCGCAGCAAGGTTTGCGCCGCAAAACAAACGCAGCGAATATTTACATATGTAAGGAAAAATATTGTGATACCTTACCATAATGGATTAAGCAATGTTTACACGATACCGTACGATATGCAATGTCTTGGTACAAGTTGGCAAAATAGGATGAGCTTAACACATACTAAAGTGTATCTCAGCTTTTATTGTAGTTTTTTTTTTCTTCTAACTCTACCAATTTGAATCGTTCAATTCCTTCACTCACTTCGTAGAATTACAGGAATGAGCTGTTGTTTTGTTTGTTTCCATTCCGTTGGCCGTTGGCTGCGGTCCTATCTGCTGCACAGTACTCTAAACCCGCACCCGACGCACACGTGAGCAAGCAAAGACAATTTATAGGCGGATTAGTGCTACTCGAATGGCCTAATACCCGGCAATGCTACTATCGTCGTTCGCCCAGACACGCCGAACGGTTCCGGAAGCGAAATGTGCCATCTCCCGAAAACCCACCCCACCTGTCTCCTCCCCCCTCGCCTTCCACATCGGTACCGGCCATTTTCGCTACCGGAACGAAGGTTTTGGGGGGGGGGGGGAGGCGAAATATGCTTTTAATCCCGAACCAGGCCAGTCTGGGGCTTGCTTGGACCGCTCGTAAATCATCATCCTGTTTTGGAGAGTGTGCAGAAACCGGCCACTTTGCCACATGGCCGATGCTGCAGCTCGATTTCAACCCTACTCCCCCCCCCCCTCCCGCCCCCATCTCCCCCACGACATCAACGTATAATGGGCGTAAGTTTTCCAATGGAATGGAAAAAAAAATCCCACCCCAACCCCAAAGTGATAGGGACGGTTAACCCTATTCGGGGTGCAGTCTAGCGATGTGCAATGTGGGTGTAGGGAGGGGGGCGGGATAGGAGGTGTACAGATGAAGTAAAACCGTTCAGCAGGGAGAACATAACCGGGGTATAGTCCATGCCAAGGAATTAATATCAATTATCCAGTTGCATGTAAATTTCGGCTGTCCATTTCGCCCTGTTTCTGTTCCGTTGTTGGCTACGCTTTTGCTGCTTCCTCTTCCTCTTCTGCCTCTTCTCCTTCCTGTCCACCCACGTGCGGAATGCACCGAACGGCGAGAGCATGTATAATGGGTGGAATTACCGGAAGGTATACCGAGTCCATCGCCGGCACCGCTTTTAGCCCTTTGCCAACCTAAACGTAAGCTAATATTAGCTCGTGCCGCTTTGGGCGAAAGGATGCCATAGTTCCTATTATGGGCACCACACTGCCCAAAAAGAAATCCATCCATTGTTGCCTGCCCTCCCATCCGATTTTGCACCGCCCCGGGTTCGGTGGTTTGCAGTGTCGGTCTATTATCGCCATCCTTTTGCTATTTGCAATCGAACGCATCTCGCAAAAAGGGCGTTTGTTCGGAACGACTGTTTTTGCTTATTTTTTCTTTCTTTCTTTTCTCACCGTTCTGTGATGTGAAGTGTGTGCTCCAATAACAAAAAAAAAACAAAAATGGTTGATGCAAATGATTTAGTGGTACACAAAAAAAAAGGAAGGAAAATGGAGAGCACCCTCGGTCACCTTTTACTAATGGATCGCTCGTGATATCATCCGTACGCTTTGCAGGTTTTTTTGTTTTTCTGTGTGTGTGTGTGTACGTATGTGTCTGTGCTGGTTTTTGTTTGTTTGCTTGTTTTAAATTCCAATAATTCCCCACTTACTGGTCCATGATCAATTAGCAAAGCAACCAGCAAACGATTTGCAAGACCAATTTATGGGGATGCGAAGGGAGGTTTGCTTGAGCTGATCTTTTATCAAACTACTTTCTTCCCTTCTGCACATCACCGTGTTTGTGGTTAAATTGTGGTCAAATTCATCCATTTTTTCTACTGTGTAGTGTTGCCATAAAACTGAATGCAATTCTATCGCCATGTTATCGGGGTTGTTTTGATGCTTGAATTGAAGCACTCTACCCCTTCAGTTTTTCCTTTCCCCTTTCTCCTCCTCACCCCCCTCACTTGTCACCGAATCCAGCTCATCCATATCGCTAATGCCAAGAAGCGTTCTGTTGCAAATAAATAATAATGAAAAACAGCAACAACACTCTATTGCTTGACAAATATTCGAAACGAGCTGCATCCAATCAGTGGATCGGATATATATTTTTTCACTTGCTTTCTCTCTCTCTCTCTCGCAGCCTCTCTCTCTCTCATGTTATCTCTCTTTCCTTTCTCCCCTTACGCATATGGATTTGCTCAACTTATTCGCAACTTCAAACCTCGTTCACAAAATGGGCCAGCATAATAATACGCCAGCAATCAACGATGATTGCACCGTGTTGTCCTTTCGTTCGGGAAAATCGTCCCGGGTGCATATATGCAATAGCCGCAAATGGGAATGGCAACCGAATGGCGCTGCCTGTGTTCGTCGTGCACCGTGTGCTGTGCGTTCTTTTTTTTTTTTCGGCGTTCGGCAACGTTCGCTAATGAATGAAAACAAATTTTCCTTGTCACTCATCGCAGCAGAAACCAGCGCCTTTCGCACGAAAAACATGAATTCATTTTCATCCACGAATACCGTCATCATGATTATATTAATAATAATAATAAAAAAAAACACAGCAGAGGGGAGCATAAATTCGATGAATTGGATGGTTGGTTGGAGAATGTGTGGTGCAGAGAGAAGAGTAGAAAAGGAAAACAGAAAGAAATCGTATGTCCATCCGAATCAATCACATCCCTATCAGGAATCCAGGATGAAATCTATTTCGCAACGCAATTGTTTTTTGCGGTTTTTAGCAGATCGCAACCGGGACCGTGTGCCCGAAACAGGTTTGCCAGTATGTTTGTTTACACACTAAATTTGATACGATTCGCTTCTGTTCTCCTCACGGCACAGACGAATTACCAGTGTCCCGTTGTTTAACCACAGCTCCCGCCGGAAATAATGAACAAATTGTGTGTTGCAAACAAACAAAGAATGTTTTATTATCCCCCATCGGAGAAATGGATTTAGAGCTATAAACGAGCACATCTTTGAGTGTATCGCTATAAACTATAGCAAACTTTATGGCAAGGACGATTAGACATCTGCGACGCGGCAAAACGTCAAATAACGTCAAATAAAGTGTTTCATGCCTGCCCCGTACGCTCATATCGCCTCATAGACTAAAGATGCACGGACGGGAATTAAAATCCCGCTTCCCAGCGAGCATCAGCCATCATCAACTAAACGCACTAAACGATGAAACAATCCTGCCCAGCCGACCTTGAGCCCGGCCTTGGCAGACGAGAGCAACGAAGAAGTAGAAGAAGTAGAAGAAAAAAAACAAGAAACAAACAACGAAGCGGAATAAAATGGTTGTGGAATTATAATTTAGCTAATTTGTTTACTATAAAAACCCTGCGGCAACCAGCATCGGTTGCGCTCTGTCCCGCTTCCCTTTGGATGCAATTAAAATTCCGCCTCCGAAGCGGAAACGCACAATGAACGATGAACGCAGTGATTTTTTGGGGAAGGAAAAATTGAAAACAACACAAACACACACCAACAACGGCACCAATGAAAATACTAATAATAATAATAATAATAAAATCCAACAATAAACCCTTGTCATGACGCAACTATATCGATGACTCTTGCAAGACGATACCGAACCCGTCGTAGCATTCCAATTTCCGTGTCGCGTGTGTCCGACGCCAATCAGTATCAATTTTGTGGAACCTCAACCACCACCTCCTGCCCACTGTTGCGCCCACCACCTCACATTACCCCTTTTTCCCCTGTCCAAAGTGGGTGGCCAATCAATAGTGGATTGTAGTGGATGGAGAGAGGGGAGGAGGAGGATGTTGTAAAGAGGGTGTACGGGAGGGGAAGAACTGAGGACGGAAGCTGGATGGATGGGCGGTGAAGGGGGAAGTGGAGAGGGGAAGGGGGAGTACAGGAAAGAAGATTTCCAAACAATGTACGCGAACGTATCGAGATCGGGGAATAAAAACGCTAACATCGTAAGATATAAATCACCGGCACCGCATTCCACATTAAATTTTTTCCGTTATTAAGCTGTTGCTGTTTCCAAAACAGATGATGAACGCACCGCATCATTTATATTGTGCTTGAAGTGACGCAGCAGCAGCAGCGCAGTTACAGCAACAGAAAAAGCAACAACATGAAGAAAAAAAAACGTAATAATAAATAAAGGAACAAAAAGGCACAACCGCAGGGACCGTTCCAATGGCAGGGTTAAAGTTTTAGAGGAAACGAACAAAAAACAAACAAAAAAAGTTAAATTTAATCGAACCCCTCCCCCACCCCCCTCCCCCCAATCCCCACGGCAAAGCAATTCGTGTAGTGACGACGGCGGCCAGCTCATCGCATAGTGGTAGAAACGTGCAGCCGACGCTCTTCATCATTAATGCATTTGCTGCACAAACAAAACCAAAACAAAACACAACTTTCACTCACCTAGCTGCAAATGCAAACAAATAAAATGTTGCTTTGCTAAAATTTTTGGGAAAACTATTTTGTTGAACTATTTTGCCTAATGTTTTGGTGCTGTCCCATAGTGCGCATTGTCCCATGAAAAAGGCAACGAATCGGTCGCTTGTGCACTGCAACCACACACCGGAAGGATTTTCTGTGTAGCGATCGGATCGTCTCTGTTACCGGTGGGGAGAGTGATGAGAGGGGGGAGGGGGAGGAAGGAGGCGAGGGGCGGGGTGATTTCAGCAACCTTAAACTTGAACTATGATTAGCTTACTTGGTTCGTTCGTTCCATGATGATCATCATTGTCCTCGGTGAAGGTCATCTGTGTTTTTAACGGCTGATGACGATGCTGCTGCTGCTGCCGATGATGATGATGATGATGATGATGAGTAAGAGCGTCGGCAAATGTACACGATGGCGATCTGTCTCGCTTGTGTCCCATGCCGTTGGTGCGGTCGGTTGCGCGACCCTTTGGGGATCGTCACGCAACATACATGTCATCTGCCATCCGTACGTGGATCCACCGGCCGGGAATTCAACATGCGTGTGTGATGTTTCTTCATACTTTTTCTTTGTCTTCTCTTTATTTTGTGTATTGTTTTGTTTGCGCCAAACGCTTCTGCACATTCCGCGGACGGGAAGCGAAAGGGTGCTTTTTTGCCGTTGTCCGTTCGGGTTTTATTAGCATGCGGATTGTTTTTTGGAGCATATCATCATCGTTGTCTTCCTTCACGGACGGCTCATCTTTGAGTCCTTTGCCATTCATTTGCAGCTATGACATCATGTGATGCGGAATCAGGTATAATTGTTTTATTTTACTTGTTTTTTTGTTTGTACAGGAATTAAAATTGCTTCATGTTGGGCGACATGCAAACGAAAAAAAAACAACAACCCGCGATCGTTTAAAAAGGCACTTAAAAAAGGTTGGTAGCAAAACGCAAATTAAACAATTATCCAGTGAAACTTTACAATCTTGTTTCGATGCGAGCGTCCAAATGTTTCCCTAATTATCACCGATAACGTTAGCATTACCAAACTCGCGGGAAAGGGAACAAATACTTTACTCTCCACATCTAGTAAGAAGAGTTGTTGAAAACTTCTCATGGTTTTTGGTGGAGATTTTCTTATACAATATTGTACAATCTTTTCGTACAGCACACCGCACTGAACCCACGGGAATGTTCGTTTATTTTTTTGCATTCGCTTGGTATAATTAGTATCGGTGGTGTCTGCATACATCGCTCTTTCGCTTGTGGTTCTATGTTCTGTTCTGTTGTGTTTGCCTTATTTTTTTTTTATTTTTGCTCTCTTCGCTTTTCAACGAATGAAAAGTCCGAAAGAGACGAAGGAAAACACAAACCAGCCACTTTTCCACTCATTCCAGCAATGATCGATGCCACGGAGACACACAAGGCCACCTCCGGTTGTGAGTCAACAAACCCATAAATCCATCCGAATCAATCAAAAATTAACCACCGTACCTGCTGCTTCGCAACACACCTTCCCCCTCCCACCACCCTCCCCCCCTCCCCCTACCCATTGCCCGTACCTGGCCGCATTTCTTGCCACTTTTCATCGATAATGAATACAGGACGAAAATGTCTTCCATCATCGGTACTTATGTTTCAATTCTCCCTTTCGGATCTAAATGACTTTCCGGCCGTGCTGCTGCATCCTTGAAGGGCAGCTACAGTAAGTATAGCGCCACTGCTGCACCCCGAGCGTCATCATCACCGCCAGCAGCGTCTAAATGCTTTTTGCTGCCATTTTTTGCCCCTTTTTTTCTGTTGAACCGCGTGCGTCCTTTGAGTCATTCACCTTCAGGCCGGCGAACCTGGGAAGCCGAGCTCCAAAATATTACGGGCAAAGAGGTGGGGTGGAGGGAGGGTCCCGTTGAACAGCACTAATACATCGGTGTTACCATTTGTAATGGCTTTTGGCACGAAAACTGGCATTAAAATTCGTTCCTTTTTTTTCGGGCTGTTTCCTTCCAATAATCAGCAATTCATATGCAAAGGAATCGGTTTCGTCATGGAGAATATAACGTTTTATTGCGCGTCCTTCTGTGTGTGAGAGACCGCGCTTTGGTGCAAACGTAATAAAAGTTGCAAGCCAAAGGGGCGACAATGCAAGATAAATAAATTTAAACTTAAATTATGTAACGTGCACAACGTGCCTTCTACAAAACATTCGCTGGCACTCGCTGGCACATAAACAACCACCACAAATTGCCATGTTGTGCAATGCGAGGCAGAATATGTTGGTGCGGCGGATAAAGTATGTGCCTTTTTTTTTTGTTTTCCGCCGAGTGCGTGTGTCTGTGCGCGGTTTCTTAATATATTTTCCTTCGTTCTAACTGCAGTCGTCTCGCTCGCGCCGCCCGGCTCGCTGTGTTTGCCTCTGCCTCTGCCAGTTTTCCGATCAACACGCGAGACGATAGACATCAATGCTTGTTGGCCGATACAAGCGACGAACCTTACATTTCGTTGTGCGACGCTACACGGCGACGATAGTGGCGTCGAGCAGGAATCGCAACGATTGGATGTTTATGTAACACGGGCGCAACGCTCGAAGACGAAAATGGAGGCCCGTCCGTTCGTCCGTCCGTCCGTCAGTCAGTCAGGGCAGGGTATGCCCTGCTGCGTGCACAAATTATGGAGAAGCTTTTGCGGCCTTGGAAGGTCGTCATCCTTGGTGCGCTCGTGCCTCGCGCGGCGTAAAGCTGTGTGTGTGTGTGTGCGTGTGGTAAGGGTAGCAAACATAACCGAACGACCGATCCGATCCGCAATAGAACGGCGCGATGACTTCTCGCTGTCCCTTATGTCTTTCTCTCCTTCTCTCTATTTCGCTCGAAACGATTTCGCCTTTCGTTTCGTTGCGCCCAACAGCACACCCGACGCTCATTGATGGTGGGTTGGTTCATAGTATTTTCCAGCAACGCTGATAAACTCGATCTTCTCGCAGGCTGATGCCAATCGTTGCTTTTGCTCGCTCCACCGTCTTCCTTTGCCAGCGTGTGGATGGTTCTATCTGCGGGTAATCGGCAGTTAGGTCGGTCATCGATCGCTCGGGACAGTATTATGCTGTCCCCGCGATCGAACGTTAGCCTTAAGCGCAAGATACGATTATCTTTCTGCCCCGACGT
>STHB01014221.1:0-13102 GCA_018908115.1 Anopheles rivulorum | reverse complement strand
TCCCATCAGTATAATGACACCAAGAGCATGCTGGATAATGTTGGTCAAGAGGGGTTGTTCTGGCTGTGTGGCCCATTTTTTGTTTTGCGTTCGTTTGTTTCTCAGTGCGGCAAATAACAAAAAAAAACCGAACCCCCGGTTAGGGTTGTTTGGTTGAACGGTTGCACCAAATGAGCCACCATCGGGTGAAGTCGAAGCCGTCCAAAACCACAGCGCGTACGTAGTAGTAGCGCTACTGCATATCCGATGCGCTCCAAAGCGTTGGGCCAAAGCGTTTTGTTTAAAATAACTCGGTGCCCCAGCCGTCTGTGTGTTGCGGTGGGGTGGGGAGGGAGTGGTTGGAGGCAAGGAAGTGGTTTCTGTTGGCCGATCTGGTCGTGTTGCTGCCGTGGAAAAGATAAACCGGCCTGCAGTTGGCCACCCACCCAGCCAACTTGTGCATTCGTAGCGTCGCTGGTCGGCCGTTTTTACCCGCAACATCACCACCAAGACGACACACTCGTCACGCAGTAGACCTTCGGTACGGACAATCAAAGTACCCTTGTGTGTGGTGCAATATCTGGCACATCTTGTGTGTGTGTGTGTGTGCGCTGGCAAACGCAGACAACAAGGGCGGGAAGCGTACATGAACGTCCGTTTTGGGTTCCTCGTGTTTCGTCGCTTACGCGCCACCACGCGGAGGGATAAACGGTTTGATTGATGATAATTTTGTGAGAAGGATCTCTCACACACCCCGACCGGGGCGATTACGTGACGTGAGAGGATTTTATCTTCCGGAAAGGTTTTCGACACATGAGAAGTGGCTTTTTTATTCGTGTGTGTGTGTGTGTGTGATGTGTCTGCAACTGCCATCCATTTGCCTGCCTGGTTGCCTTTGGTCTTCTTTTTAGAATGTCTTCTTGCTTGATCCACAGTAGCCCGTATTTTATCGCTTCATCGGCGGGAAGTCCGGGTTGTGTCCTATTATGCAAAAGCGGCATAATGAGTGCGGCAATAGAAAGAAGATCCATCCGCCCCCGGGGCCGGGCTTTTTGTAGAACATGGGACTCGCCTTTTTTTTTTCTTTTTTGTTGGCCTCGGATGGATGTTGTTTGTTGAAAACGTATATAAATATAATGGACATGGCTTATTGGTTGCCAGGATTTGACGGCAAAACGGCACGGTTTTTAAATGCGCCCTAACGGTTCCCGTGATGAATTGCAGCTTTTGCTTCGCGTGTGGAGAGATGGATTTGTTTTTGCCACCATTTTTTTTTCTTCCTTTTCATCCGGTTGTTCCGTTTTGATTTTTTTGCTGCTGCTACTTTAAAAAAGCCACTATCCTGCCGTGTATAAGTGTCTTCTTAATTTTCCATGTGTAGTGTGCTCTTTATTTCTTTGTTCTCAACTCCCGTTTTCGGTTGCTTCTCGTTGCAGATCGTGCGCCCCATTAGCGCCTTTCTCATCGTCGACGTACAGAACGACTTCATCAGCGGTTCGCTCAACATCAGCAACTGCAGCGCACAGCAGAACGGACTGGAGGTAGGTAACCTTCTGCTGAACGGACGGTTAAGATTTAACAACACTGTCAACTATTAATACGGTTATCAACCCCGTTTTTTGAGATATGTTTTCTTGGTTTCCGGTAGGACACTTAATTGAATTATCAAATAATGTAGTTTTGCTGAAGTTTGGATTAATTTAGCATTTATATTTTATTCTTAATTTACTTTATGAATATATTGTTTGTTTTGAATTATTTATCTAAACTGTGTATATTTTACATATTTTATGAAAAAAGTCTTGAAGCTTTAGCTTCACTAAACAGGATGTTATAGAATGTAAATTTCCACTGTGTACACAGTTTAGTAAATGTCAAATCAGCTGGGCTGTTTACATATGGGCGTGTTGAGGAGTTGAGCTATAAACTCAAGGTTGTTATAAAGTTTGAAACAAGTATTATACATTATAGAAATTGAAGATACTTTTCAATATTAACAAATCACAAACTGCTTGGCTTTCTTCAAATTTGAGAAGCTTCAAATATATCAATTCGACGAACTAAAACAAAACAACATCAATCGGATGAATCTGACATATGTTATTTGTTTGTTTATCGCAGTAAATTATGTCTTCTGTTAATAAGGTTCCTAGATTTTGCATAAACTGATGTTTAAAAGTTATAAACAAAAAGCTCCTGGATAAAGTTTAAAAAGCTCAACAACTGTAGTCTTCTCACCAAAAAAAACGACATAAATTGAGACGTGTTGTGTTGCTTCACTCCACAACATTATGTTTCAGAAACAGATTTAAACCAGTTGACGAGCAACACATTGTAACACACCGACGGCAGTACGTGCAAACTACTCGCTTCTCCATGGTCTGGATCGTATTATTATGCTTGAAGCTTCCTTGCAAGCAGCGCTGAAAACAATATCGAGTTCTTGCTTGAAGGTTCGATAAACCGTACGCTAAAATTGTACGCTCTCAACGCCTGCAAACTCCCCCCCCCCCACGGTCATTTTCCACAGGAACGCGTGACTGCAAATGCGGCAAAAAACACTAGCTAACAGGGGGCAAAACCCGGTTGGTGACCTTTTTTTTTCTTTTGCTGCCTCTCTCTCTTTTGCCACAGCAGCCACACGCTGGCCGCCATGCAATATCCTCAATTTGTAGCCTACATTTCCTACGTCCTACTACGTTCCGGCCGGTGTCGTACCGGCGGCTGCACGAAAGAAACCCCGTTGGCAGATGTGCATCGCCGCAAGGAATCGGATGGGACACGGCCAACGACGATGAAGAGGATGGCTATTTTCAACTTGCAAGTGTAGGCGCCATTTTAAGATGCCCGGATGGATGACTTGGGCTGTGCCCGGTTTCCATCGGAAACAAGTCAACACATTAACACACACATACACACACATACAGGGTGGGAGGACAGGCAGGCGTATGGGTGTGATGTGAAATGAAAAGGCAACGAAGGTAACGACGCAGATTGGTAAACAAAAGGTGCAGGTCGAAAGGTTTCCTTCTGCGTTCGCTGGCGTTGGTTGGCACTGGGCAGGAGTAGGAGTTTTGCTTGCTTTTAAGGCTTATCTTTAGCAGAGTTGCCGGAGTGTTGCCCCGGGTCGGCTGATGTTTTGCGCTTGTGCCTGTGCGGGTGCTACGAGCGTACGTTGCGGCATGTTTGGAGGTTTTTAGCACCTTTCCCCAAGCCGGTGCTGTGCACAAAAAACCATCCCACCCGGATGTGCTGCTCGACGTCTAACGCAAACGATGCACAACGACACACACTCACACATACGAACACACACACACACACACACACACGGAGGAAGCGGATGCCAATCCGTGCTCGGAAATTTAATATACCCCAGAGAGCTGTTCGGGGATGTACGCCCGTCCCGATGTGAAAGGTCAGTTTGTCAAACCGAAGGCACCCGCACCCGCCCGGGGGCGGTTTGTGCAAACGCAGTGCAAAGGCGCAGATAAGGAAACGCTCAAGATGGTTCCATCCCGGCACAAGCTGGCCCCATGGATCGTTTCCGTGTGAAGAACGGACGTTAATTAACTTCCTTTTGTGTTCGATGCAAAACTTTCCGATAGTTTTCCCGAATGGCAATGGAAGCAGCAGCAGCAGTGTTACCGAACGATGCTTTCCGATGGGTGGATGGTTCCTGCCACCAGTGTCCAAACGCAACATTTATGATGTGTAATTAATGCCAAAGACGTGCCCCGGTGATATTTGGGGAGGGGAGAGAGCGCAAGATTGATGTTGCCCGCAGTCACACAGTGACGCAGTTTTTAAAACGCAAACAATATCTCATTTCCCTAGCATCATCACATCCATGCCCTGGGGTTTCGATGGGATGGGGTCCTAGGTAATGAACATGGTTGGGATGAACATTGTGTGGTTGAGCAAAACGTTGCGGTGATTAATGAAAGTACGCCAACGCTCGGCATCGAATCAAGCGAAGCCTTCTAACGTTTCGCTCATCAAGTGCGCCCATCAAGCCCACCATGATCGCCATTATGACGGTTTAAAAGCCATCACCCCCCCCTTGGGAGTGGTGACACAAGAATTGTCTTATCTTTTGCTTTCATAAATAAAGTAAACCACACCCATAACCTGTTGCCCTGTCCTGCTGGATGGTCCTGCTGGTGGTGAACGCTTATTACCAATGGCCGTTCATTAAGGCCGTCCATTTTTGTGCTGCTGCGTACGTTTGCGTGACTTGCGTGACATCGGCTGACAGCGACATTGGACGGACACTGAACCGAACCGTCAGATTTGTGTGTGCGTGTGCGTGTGTGTGTTCTGGCACGTGGATGAAGTGGCCACCGGTGTACCGGTGAATTAAATTACGACAGCCTGTCATCGGGACGGTGGCGTGGAAGGCGTTGAAATTGAAACCAGCGTGCCACTCTAGCGTGGCAGTGTATCAACATTTCAATGTCTGCCATTCCCTTTTTATCCACCTTTTTTGTTGTGTTTTCTTTTGTTTCATTTTTACCGACACCGGCCGGCTCCGGTGTTTGCCATTAGGTTATCGAGCCGATCAATAAGCTGCTGGATACGGTTGACTTCGATGCGGTGTTCTACTCGCTCGATTGGCACCCGAGCGATCACGTTTCCTTCATCGACAACATCAAACAGCGCCCAATTCATCCAACCAGCCCGGTAAGCTCTGATCGCTGGCCATGTTGTAGCGTGGTGTAGTTCCTCCTGTTATCACACGTCCTAACTTTCTGCTAACTTACGAACCGTTCCGATGCCCGCATCCTTCACGCACGCACAGCTGAATGCGGACAATGCGCAGGTTTACGATACGGTCATCTTTGCCGGACCACCGCCGATGAAGCAACGGCTCTGGCCGCGCCACTGCGTACAGGATTCGTGGGGTTCCGAGCTGCACAAGGATTTAAAGGTGAGTTTTTGCGTGAATAAAGAGAGAGAGAGAGAGAGAGCGTGCGAGCTTTGGCTTATCAAATTTCCTTTTTTTTTTCGCCGCTCGTTTTAGGTTGTCGAGCACGGCGTAA
The DNA here is from genome assembly GCA_018908115.1 of Anopheles rivulorum. Taxonomy (NCBI): domain Eukaryota; kingdom Metazoa; phylum Arthropoda; class Insecta; order Diptera; family Culicidae; genus Anopheles; species Anopheles rivulorum. The sequence continues at coordinate 8,084 of STHB01014221.1, read as the reverse complement.
AGGTGTACAAGGGCACCAACCCGGAGGTGGACTCGTACTCGGTGTTCTGGGACAACAAGAAGCTCTCCGACACGACACTGTGCGCTCAGCTGCGGCTAAAAGGCTCCACCGATATCTACGTGTGTGGGCTAGCGTACGACGTGTGTGTCGGTAAGTTACACGGCTGGACTCTTCCCATGCAACGCTGGTCCAATAATGTTGCTACGGATTCGGTTAAATTGTTCTACAAGACGAGCGCCAGCGCACAAAACAAACACACAAAAAAGAGAAAGAACGAGAAAAGGTTCCAATTGCACTCATTATCTGCTCGTGGGTACGAAATCGAATTGCATAAACTCAAAATCGACCAGGCGGAACTGAAGAATCGTTTTGCTGCGGTTGTTGTATCCCCTCACAATGGGTGCACACGGTCGCGTGTTTCCGTTTATGTGCTGTTTTACGATAAAACTTTTTTGAGTAATTTTTTTTATTCCGATTCTTGGAAAATTGGAAATTTACTTACAATTAATTAAAATTGTGGTGAGATGAATAAACATATCGCAAATTGTGAGTTCTCCATTCGAAATGAACGGATGTTCGCAACGTTGTCAGAAATGTCAAACTGACAACAGAAAATATAAATTTAAAGGAAAACCTTTTAGTTTCCCTTTCGACTTGCAAGGTTGGATAAAATATTTTTTAATGAGGAAACAATGATTGACTCATTATTATTATTATGTTGCTGAAACGTTTCAAATTAACATAAGCTTAAACATTTATTGCACCAAATTCTTCGCTGGTTTTGCTACATATTGATGGAGACGCATGGTACTTCATAAAATGTAAACATGTCTTTCAATGCAATCAATCATGATTGTCATAATGATGAGAAATAACACGCGAATTGCTTAATCACATTATAAAATAACCTTTTTAAATGTTCAAAAACATAGCCTACCCACTAACATGTATAAAATACTTGAATTAAACAAAGAAGTAATGGCACCATTTTGGACAGCCGGATTCAACCGTGGTGACCGTTGTGTGTGCATTCGTACGCGACGTACGGTTGTGTGGCCGTTCCTCGGACAGCCAGCCAACTCAGCTTTTGCACATTTTCAATTTCGACCACGTACTCCGTAATTAAGTTTGTTTCAATCTTGACAGATCGTTCCGTATGCGGCACGCTTGCGCGCCCTCTAGCGTGCACTAGTAGCGTTTACGCGGACAAATAGCTATCGATTTTTTTTGTGTATGTGTGTGTGTGTGTGCCAAATGTTTTACACCGCCCACGTGCAGATCGGTTATTCCGCGCTATTCCATTATCGTCGTTTAGTGGTAGTGTGCTAGCCTAATCGGCATTACGCTGCACACGCTGTTTGAAGATCGTTGTCAAAATCGGTCACAGAAAAATGGGCACAACAACCATCAAATGAGTGGTTTACTAGTTGGAAGAAAAAACGAATGAAAATTACCAATTCTATTGAAAGGGTACCACAAAAGGAGCGTAAATCCTCACAAACACGGGGTACCACATGGCACAGTTTTGCACTTTGCATTGGAGATATTTTCAGTGCAATCTCATTACGCTTGCCTTGTTTGAATTAAGCCGCATGTGCGAATGCGCGAACGAAAACGGACCCTGGGAAATGATTCAATTTCCTTGTAAGTAAGGAAATTAAATCGAACTTCAAAAACCCTCCCCCCTCCCCTTCCCCTCCTCCTCATCCTCCTCCCTCTGGAACAAACACTGGGATGGATGGTGCTAAAAGCAGGAGAAAAACAGGTACGAGCTCTTGCATTCGGGGATCGAGGTCATTTCCGGCCCATCGTCACCGAACCGTTGGCGTACCGTTGTAGTAGAGGACACACACACTCTCTCTCTCTCTCTCTCTCTCTTTCTCTCGCTCTGTCTCGTGTGGGTTTTTTTTTTGCTAGACCTTTAGTAGGGAGAAAAAAAAATATTGGAATTGGAGCAGACCCGCCGGCTTGTTACAGTGCATAAAAATAGTAAACGGATGCAAAACAAGGAAGTTGAAAGCGAGACAGAGCATACAAACCGCTGCAGATGAATCAAACTGGATCACCATGACGAACGGGTGAATGGCTGAAGGGGAGGGATGTGGTAGAGAGTGCTTCATTAAATAAATGAAAATCTACCCAAATTAATCTACTAATAGGCTGGCGCCGGCGAGCGTACCATCATGTTGCCGTTGGGTTCGCATCCAAAATTGTCGCATCCTTTTTAGCCGTTGCCCATCGTTCAGGGCACACGGTCCTGGTTGAAATTTAACCCTCCCCCTCCCCCCCTACCCGCTCCCAGTGAATTGTAACCGGCATTTCATCTCACCCTTGCCACAGGTGCAACGGCCATCGATGCGCTGTCGGCCGGCTACCGGACAATACTGATCGACGACTGTTGCCGGGGCGTCGATCTGAATGACATCGAGAGCACCAAGCAGACGGTCATTTCCAGCAACGGCGTCATCGTTTCATCCCGCGAGGTAAGTTAACAACGGGGTGTGATGAGGAGAGGAGGGTACAATGGACGGCAAGAGGGAAATTAATTACTCTATCCCTTCCCTGGGAGGCTACGCGTGAGCGATTGGAAAAGAAGTGGGTGAAAAGAAAAGCACACACACACACACACACACACACATAAGCGAGCAGCACTCAGCAAAATTACCCGAACTTCCCGAAAATTGAATACCGAAGCATCGGTGCGAGTGTTCCGGTTTGAAGGGCCAACAAAGAGGGGCCAGACAACGACACCAAAAAAAGACAAAAACCCCTTTAGGAATGGTTCGTCCTTTCGTAGCGAAACTCACCACCTCCCCCCCTTCCCCCCCCCCCCCCTCAAAAAGGTCCGGCGGTGGTGTATCACGTGCAATCGGAAGGCCACGTTTCGATCACTGGTTTACACAGGGTTTTCGCAGGGTGGTTTGGTACGAAGATGTATCCGCTCGTAGCCGCTGATGATGTTCAAGTTCCGTTTCTTTCGCTGCATTGTTTGTATTGCTCTTATTCCTTTTTCTCTTTTCTCTCTCTCTCTCTCTCTCTTTCTCTCTCTCTCTCTCTGCTTGTTTTTTCTCCGGTTTTGCAGGTTAAAGCGATGGTGGAAGGTCGGGACCGTCGTCCCGAGCTCGGCTACAAGTTGGCGATGGAGCTGAAAAATTCCGAATCCGACCTGTCGAAGAACAACGCCTGCAGAAGACAGTCGCAGCAGCAGCAGCAACAGCAACAGCAGCAACCATCGCAGTAATACCAACCCAGCCTGCCCGATGTAGTTCCATTCCCGTGCAGTGTTCCCATGGCAACCATTTTCGTCCATCGCGTGTGGTTATAGGCGTGTGTTGGGCGCATCATCATCGCCGTTAGGAAGACATGAAATACTCAGTGTTACCCTATTTCAACGTTTACCATTTTTAGTTGTCCAGCATCAGGTTTACATATGCGTTTCTGCGATGGGGGGGAGGGGGATGGGTGGGAACTCCACTAAAACTCAACTTGTTGTTTTGTTTCGTGTATTTTTTTTTATGTTTCATCCTTCTACTTGTGGGCTCGAACGCAAAAGCTTATAAACCATTGCAGGTTAGGGATTTTGCCGGTGTGTGTGTGTGATTTTGTCCTTTTTTTTCCAAACATCCCTTTCTTCCCCGAAGGCTGGAAAAGCAAAGGCCAAAGAAGAGAAGAAAAAAAGCAGAAACCGGGGCGTAAATGCTTCCGAGAGAGTCATAAAGCTCCTTTCATTCGAATCCGTTTTGAGCCGAACCGTTTCCGAATTCCGGGACATTCCGGGGTCCGGCTTTGCTTCTTTCACATTTCTTCAGCTACCCCAGTACTACACCTAGGTTATGTTGCACCCATTACCGTTTTATTGGTTTCGGCTGCCGCAAACACACACACACACACACACATGCCGGGCACAACCAGGCAAGCCTCCCATCGAAAAGAAAAACATGAATGTGAGAGAATGCTTCAATCTTGTACGGTATTGGAATAGAAAATCCCACACAAAAAGGAAAATCCCCCCCAAAAAAAAAGGGAACACTCAAATAAAACGAAACTGAATGCACAAGGCCCCCCCGGGGAGGGGGGGCTTGGCTGGGCTGGGATCTGATTTAACCGAACGACGTCCGTAACGATTCTGGCTGGTCATCGAAGTTTATGGACCGATAGACCGATGGAAAAAAAAGCTCCCCGAGCCACCCCAGTGATGAACGTGACACATCGTGCAAACACACATACACACACATATATCCAATGGACACGATAACCGGGTAGCACAGGCAGATGAAGGAAGGTGATGACCGGTGACGAGAGGTTTGTTTCTATCCGGTCACCCAAACCCATAAACGGGAAGCCAATGATTTTGTTGTGGGGTCAAGGTGTAAATTACTTTTTACAACCAATGCGTGTGTGTGTGGGTGTGGTTGTGTGTTGGTACCGTCATAAAGCGATGGCTGGCCTGTTGTTCCGGCTTTGCTGCAGTCTGCCAACAGGGTGGAAGATTTGCTGTTATTGTTTATACTCACCTTCACAAGCTGGATTGTGGGAAAGCAGCTATTTTATCGGGCAAGCGATTGAATTTAAATCCAATGGTTGCTTTGTTTTGTTTTTAAACCATTGCCGTTTTTTTATTGTTTATATTTTCATTCACGCACCGCAAACTAATGGAAGGGCGAACTGCGCCATCCATTGGCTAAAAGGGTTCTCTCTCCCTCATGGCGGGTGGGTGGGTTACGGCAAAGGATGGACACATAAAAAATGGGGTGGGGGAAGGGGGGGAGGAAGGAAGGAAGGGAGCAAAAGAAAAAAAAAATCATGGTGCCGATCATTATTAAAGGACACTTTAGGGCTTACCGATTGTATAAAATAAGGTGATGGGAAAGATCGTTAGTGGTTTTTGATTCTTTTATCTTTATTTTAATATTATTAATATACTTTTTAATCACTTTAACGGTGGATTGGGGATGAACGTGAGGGTAAAAAAAAAGGGGAAAAAAACATTTTGCATCACAGCGTACAACATACCAGTAGTAGGTAAGTGTTCCAACAGCAATAGTACACAATTTAACACAAGAAAAGTGCATAACGAAAACTGCAAACAACCAGAACAAACAGTTAGGGCAAGCTTCGTTGTGGAACTAAAGACTCGGAACAGTGACAGTAGCATCAACACACTTTTATTATACTTGGTTACTTAAAATGATTTCTATTACCTTAAACATGCTGTAAGTGATTTGTTTGTCATCCGGTTTGTAACTTGTATAAAAAAAAAACGGAAAGAGAAATATGTTTCCAATTTGTTCCCTTTCTTAGCGTGTGCAGTGTGTAGCTAAATTGTAGATACTTAAACATTCGCGGCTAGCGGCTAGGCTAAAGCTTTCTGAACGCTCAGCAGAACGCTCAGAAATGGGGAAGAAGCTATAACGAACAAATCAGACAAAAGGGCACTAAGCGAGAAATGAGTTAGAGAGAAAAACAAAACAAAACCAAAAAAAAGCAAGTAAAAACAAAACAAAAAACACTCACAGAACACCAACACCAAGAGAGCTTACGCACACCGTTCGGTATTACCGCCGACTGTTTAGAACATTGTTACATCGGATACATTCGCTCTCGTTAGGAGAAGACCGTTGCGCACAAGCTGTAAGTGAGGTGAGCAGAACCGGATATAGGTGTGTGAGAAACAGGAAGGAACTTGGTTGGTGCGACGGTGCTTAGAAGATTCATAACATTTCGTGATGATTTTCCAAATTATGGTACGTCCCATTGTCCCATTCTGTGTGTGTTTGTGTGCGGCGTCACCATGTTCGGGGTGGAAAAAGCTGACTGAGTACACACACACAGTCAGTTCCTGGATTCTGCTCACAAAAGCGTTAATAATTCCATGGAACGGAAACGTGCACGGAACGCGGCAACGGAAAGAGATTGCACACAGGGAGATAGAGCAAACGATAAGAACGGCACTGGCCGTAAGGAGTGGGACAGTGGAGACGTGATTGAGGTTGAAACTTTTCGGTGATTCGATACAAAATAAAATGGTGCATCATCTGCAGCTAAATGTTTAATGCTTCGGAGTGGTCTTGCCTTTTCTTTCGTGTGCTTTCTTTGCTGGGGATTGTGGCGCTTTCCGTCCGGCGGTAACGGAGGAAGTTGCTCTAAAAAGGTAGCAAAACATGACGTCAGCGCAATAGGTACAATACTAGGAAAAGCTGTTTTAATCATACCTTATTCACAAACAGCGAGCAAATGGCGCTCGGGTGCTGCTACCACCTTTATTTCGCTGGTATGTTCCCGACAGGCAACAAAAGGCTGTGGTGTATGCTTTATTGCACAATTTTATTTTCCACCCAAAATTCCCCGTTTGAGAATTTTCAACCAGTTAGGGGAGAGTTGCTGGTGAATGGTTGAATATGTAAAGTTTACGTAGTGTCTCGGTAATACTTGCGAACAGTTCTTACGTAGGAGACACTAGAGTTGCGTTGGGATATTGAGACTTGCAGCAGAATTGTGTGTTTTTTGGGCCTTCTTGCAACGAATCTTCTTTGTACTATTTTCATGAAGAATTGACACTTCATGAAGGAGACACTAGAGTTGCGTTGGGATATTGGGACTTGCAGCAGAATTGTGTGTTTTTTGGGCCTTCTTGCAACGAATCTTCTTTGTACTATTTTCATGAAGAATTGACACAAACAAGAGGTCGAAAGTTTGGGCTAATTTTCTTATTTTTGAACATAAAAATAATGCCTTTGTCATTATCCTTTAGAAAGAATTAATTTAGTTTGCATTTTATTCAAAGACATCGAATTGTATCTCTATTTCTATTACTAATGGTAAATGAACTAACAATGAAGAGTGCGGCTCGAGAGATCAAGGGACTGGAATGCAACTTTCCTGGTTATTTAGTTTAAGAGAGCAATGGGCCTGAGTACCGCAATGGACCAGGTTGTAACTCCTATATAATTCTTCTTGTTGAATTCAATACAAGCCATACGCACAGTGCAGCGAAATGGAATGTTTATAAGAGAATATTCATCCGACATTCGTATTCACCCCTACTGATAACCCAGGAATTCACGCAATGACTTAGCAAACGAACTCATGCACTCTGGCTGGCAATATTTGCTCAACATTGCCACAAGATGCAAGAAAGAAATATTTGGCTGGGATTACATACTGGTAGTCAGATAAGATCAGGTAAGGTCAGTGGAATTTGTCCGAAGTTTATGATCAGAATTGAACCAAGACCTTCGGTGTGATGTACGCATAGTCGACATAGTCCATGGCCAAAACACCTCTGCAACTAGACGATGCTAGTTGTACCATATAAGCGATTAAAAAATATATCTATTTCTGCTCAGGGCCTCCGAGACCCAATATAACCCAAAGTTGATAGAACAGTTTGCCTTTATTGTCACTCATGGCCTGTAAGTTTGAGCTATTATCAACTTATCCTTTAGCTTCTTAATATGCTATTCAAATTTAATAGAATTCAATCTTTTGCCGACCTACAGCTATTCTGATGAGCAAACAGACATAGCCCATCAATCGAAATGTGCAACATCGGAAATAAGGTCTTTAAACAGAATATCCAATACTTTGACGCAGATCATTGCCGTTTTTGGAAGGCTTGAGTAATATCCATCCTTCCAGTGTTTATACTCTTTCAATTTATTGATACATATCTTGAGACACTACTAATTTAAAAGCTTTCTAACGTTCTTAACCATAACAACAGCTTTGTAGAAAATTTATCCGAAAAAACACCTTGTAAATAAAAAAAATGATTTGTTTCTTTCATGTGAAATACATAGAAAGTATACATTTTTCATTATTATTTAACACACACACAAGAAACGTGTTTTAAATAACTGAAACTAGTTAAACATATTTTCCCTCCACAAATCATACCCAACGTCTGTCTGTCTGTTTGCATGAAAGTGTTTCATAAGCAGTTTCTCCTCATTCTGCTAAGCAAAACCGTTGACTAACAGTGTGCAATAACGCTTCTGTACGAACCTAGAAGCGAAGCGAACGAAACCTTTTCCCCCTGCTGTTGGTCTGCTGGGTCAGTCCCAGAACTCATCTCGTCTCATCAA
>STHB01014213.1:0-13104 GCA_018908115.1 Anopheles rivulorum | reverse complement strand
CCGGTCGCCCGACGCTGACTTAATAAAATTCGCCCAATATTTTATATCGTGCCATTGGCGCACTAGCGCAAACGGTCGCAAACGCAACAAATTATTGCCTATGAATCATGACCGGTGCGGCGTCACGCTGGAGTCGCGTAGGTGGCGGCAACTGGCCAGCACAACCGAGAGCTTTTGAACCCATCCGTCCGTCGGGCGTCGTAATTTTCGCATATTAGCGAACAGCTTCCGCACTGTGCACCACGCAGCTCGATAAAGGTTGTGCAAAGTGCAGCTTGGGGTGGTGGGTCGTGCGAAATGCACGTTGCACTTTCTCGTGGCGATCGGTTTATTCTGGGGTGATGTTTTCCATGCTTTTCCCGTGTGAAAGTTAGCTACGAACAACACGAAAAGTAGTACATTTTATATTTTAAACTTTATTTTCAAATGATTGATTTGATTGCTGTTGTTTTGTATCTTACTTAAATTATTGAAAGGAAATTGTAATGAATTAGGAGACATGCACAACAACAAAAACACAGGAAATATCTATTCCTCTAATCGCTTTAGAACGGTTGATACATCACTCCATTCCACAGGCGCAACACAATACCTAAGCAACGTAAGCGTAAGCATGGACGCGCGCATGTAACGCGATACCTTTCGGAACGAGCGATCGGTTACGATCGGCGCCGGTGGTGTTCCCCATAAACACGGCACCAACGCCACGCGAAAAGGGTGTGACATAATTTCTATCTCCTAATAAAATATGCCTTTGATTCAATTTTGTCATCCATTAGCTACACATGTTTATGTGCGATGCTGGGAAATGCATCGGAACCATCGCACACTAGGACGCACCTTTCCAGCTCTGTTGGAAGGGGTTTTATCTGCTCCAGAATCGCCCATAGGTTTAAAGTGCCCTTATTAACGGAACATCAAAAGTGTTCCGGGAGAAGAAGAAGGCTTAGACAATCTTGATGATCTTGTGCGGTACGCGCTCACATGAAATCACATTAAGATCATAAGTTTATTGGACGTGGTGGGTAATATTAACAACTGTTTTACACTGCTCAGAGCTGGTCTAATGTTGGTGCTCGACTCTAATTGAAGGTAGTTGGTTGATAGTTTCTTTATAATGTTATTATGTTGCGCGTTATTTTGGAGGAGATCTTAAGTAACTCTTATTTCTGAAGATCTTTCATGACATCTGTTGTATAAGTTGAAAAGATAAATAATATTAAAGTTATTGAAGTTCTCAAGTGCTCAGGAATCCAAGTATTCGCCTCACTTTTAAAGTTTTTCGACTCCAACTCCAAATGAATCCCAAAGATCGTCCAACAATACCCAAATCGAATTACAGTAATTAAACTGCCTTAATCCAGGCTACTTGCTGGAGGTGTCGATAACAAGTACCAATCGAGTAATCTCGATCACACCGAACCACAGACGACGCTCTTCAGTTTTCGGGGCTTTACATATTAACCGACAGCCAAAAAAAAAACGAAGAAAAAAGATTTCGCCCACGATTTCCCAACGAACGTGGCCCGGGAGTGAGAAAAGATCACATCCGATTCGAAACTGCGTGCGTCGTCTAAGAAGAAAGACACACACACACAGAGGCGCGCACGCTCTCTCACCCGCGGCGAATGTCATTCCGCGGGATTCGTGCCGGGCGGCCCGAGACTTGTCATCTGCCGCCCCGATAGCAAAGTGTGCGCCTCTAGTGAGGCCAACTGCTCCACCAGGGCGATGTGGGGGAGCACAGCTATACAAAATGTTCCGATCCGTGGCTGTGCGCCGGCCAGTCATCGTCGGTGCGTGTTCGTGATCGGTTGATCGGTTGGGTTCTTCTGTGTCGGTTCTGGTCTGGACCGCATCAGTGTCGTGATCGTGCTGAGTGCGTGCGTGTGTGGGAAATCTTTTTCTTTTTGCGATTGATCTTGTTTCGGTTGCTGTGAGCTTAATGCTAGGTACTGTGTGCATTCGCCTCATCATTTCTAATCATCATCTGGTGGATTCATTCAGGAAGTGGCCTGAGTGAGTGTGGTCCGTTTTGATGGAATTTGCAGACTGCGTCTTTTTTTTTTGATGTTTTGTTTGCGAAAAACGCGCCCAGTAAAGCTAATTAACATTCCGCAAACTGGTAGTGACTGAACCGTGCTACGAGAGGGAAAGTAGTTGCGATTTGAACGATAGCTTAATCGTCTTTCATTTCGCCATTTTTTGGTTGTAATTTTCACAAACTAAAAGAGAGTTTCCCATCCCACTTTTCCAATCGAAAATAGTGATTTTTAAATGGTTTTCCTGATTGCATTACAATTAATTGTTCGTGTTTGCACGTGTGTGTTTCTGTAGTGTGTTCCAAGTGTTCGTGCATCGTGTAATTTGTGCCTTTTTTCGCTAAAAAGTGCCTTTTGTAGCGTAGTTTGTGTGTGTGTGAGTGTTTCGTAGCCGTGTACGTGTGTTTATGGAGTAGTGAAAATTCCACCCAACCCTAACATGATGGCACCGAGGCGAAAGGATCTGCCCCATTGCTGGATGGTGGCGATTGCATTCGCTGCCGCCGTTGCACTATCGATGGCCGGTAAGTGGCTTCTAGCAATAGTCGAATAGTGCTTCTTAGACACGAGGAGTTGGAAACAACAATTTTCTGACACACACACACACACACATACAGGGCAGCAGTAAAAATTGACCATTGAGAACTCTTACCATCATCTTAGCATCATCATCATCATGCTCATTCGTAGCTCGTCGATTTCGGTGTGATGCAGACATTAGCCTTCTTTAGCTCACCAACGAAATGGCGCAAAGGAAGCGCGCTGCAGTGAAAAACTATTAGCACCGGGAGGGTTTTCATTTGTTTTTCTTCCCCCCTTCCCTCCCACCCCGCTTCCTCCCTGTTGGTGCACATTTTCTACAAAACACAAAAAAAAAACCCCTCAGACAGCTGGGACCGATGCACGGTTACACGATGCGATCGTAAATTCTTTCGCGGGTCGACGACGACGGTCGAAAGTAATTATCCCGTGTCGTTGGTCAGAGTTCGTACGGCGCACAAGGCGGTTTCGGGTTCGACCCAATAAAATTCCGGGTACGGGTTTTTCCACCTTTTTTTTTGTCCACCCGCCAGCTATTGTCCCTTGTTCGAACGGAACGGTATTTAAAAACGAAAAGGAAAAACACATCACACCTTATAGTTGGCACCACGTCTTACCCCGGTGGGGGGGAAGATAATCGATTTTGGGCTTTCGTGTGTCATTTCGATTTCTCAAATTGATTGACATTTATGTGTGATTGAGTGATATGTTTGCCTTCTTTTCGACAATCCTTTTGCCAGCCGTACCGATCGTGCCATTAGTGAAAGTAGCAATTACTTCAGTTAGAATTCGAATTCGGTTCTCAACTTTATGGCGCTGCGATAGAACCCCGTGAAACATTCTTTGCTTGATGACACACTCATAAATGAACTCGGTGGAGTGTTGCAGTTGCAGTATTCGGTAGCTGTAATGTCGCACCTGTTGACCATTACCAGCGGGGGTATTTCATATGGATTTGGTTTAACAATTTATGCGATTTATTAGCTATTAGAAGGTAGCTGCTGTGACAATACGTTAGTGATGTGTGAATTATTTTGGGAACACTTTAAAGGTTTTTTTTAAATGCAATTTTGGAGGTATAAAACAAAAGTCCGGCGATCGTTTCAAGATAATTAAATGAAGAACAATTCTGGATTTATCATAAATATTAGTGAGTTTTACGTTAAAATTAAACATTTATTCTGTTGAACATTTTTAGATTTTTTAAATTAATTTAAAATTTTAATAATTCAAATTTGATATAAAAAAACCAAATCGAAAAGTATTGTTATAAATGTATAAGTAATTACTAAACGGTTGTAAAACATGAAAAACTCCTTTGGAAACAAAACAAATTGATTAAAAACCCCCAATATAATGTAATACCATAATAATAAAACACACACACTGCATCGAACTGGAAAACTGCTTAACACCAACCAATTACATCCCGATGCTATGTTTTACTTGCACGTCTTACCCACCCAACTACTAAGCAAGCGTAACAAATGTTAAAAAATCAATCGATTCCACAAAGTTCGGAAAAATTTGTACCAACCGCCCCCTTTCCATCCTGTTTTACCATGTTGGTAAAATTGGTTCCCATGTGCAGCGAGCGTTTGTTCAGTTGTTATGTTTCCGCCATGAACATAATCGGTAACAACGTGTAGGAAAGAAAAAAGAAGAAGTTGCTGGAAAAACCCTGCGAAAACCCTCCGAACCATATAATGGTCCACGGCAGTCAGTTGGAGTTTCGCTTTCGCCGGGCGCAATTTTTTTGTTTGTTGCTTTCCTGAAATGCAGTAACAATAATGGTTAATTCTCTAAAATACTTTTCCAACGCCATTTCACTCCCATCAACCAACAAGTGTGTCGTCCCGAAGGCAACATTACTATTACGATTGGTTTCGCTTATCCATTCCGCCGTCGGGGGCGGACTTGGCTTGGCTGACGGTTGCGGCCAAGAGCTTCGCTTTTCCTCCACCGATGCCACCGATGGAAAAGATCGGGCCGGAAACTGTGGTCATCGGAAGGAAAAGGTTCCGGTCGGTCATCGTAGGGCACATGATACCGTTCGCCATTAGGTTGCAATCAAGAGCAAGGGCACAGAGAAACTAGGAAAGTGGAAAGACACTTTTAACCACACACACACTTTTCTTGGAAAAAATCACAACAAAAAAAAACCTTCGAAGCTTCGAAGAGGTTTGAGCTCCGGTAGTGGGTCATGTTCGCCTTCCCTTTCTCATCCTGTCATCACAACTCAACCATGGTGGACTTTCTGGCAAAGGAAAGTAAGAAGGAAATGCTGCCCGAACGATGCACGGGAAAAGCCATTTTTCATCGACTGAAATCACCAAGAATCGCCGTCGCCGATACTCTCCAGCAATTTCCTGATACACCGACAGGCCGGAGAGAAGGAAAGAAAAAAGCTCGTAAAGACCGAAGTGCACTTCGTGGAAAAGCGGTTCTTCGAAACATCGTGAACGAAATAGGCTTGTGACAGGAATTCAATATATTATTGGACCTGAACCCCCCCCCCCCCCCCCTCCCCCCAAAGCTTCTGTTCCGCCTGAAAGATCTCTTGTTGCGTGGGAGCTTCTTTGCTTTTCTCGTAATCGTAACGCAATTTCTGCTCAGCGTTTTTGTTTGGTTTGATTCCTGACCGTACAAATAATATTTTTCCTACAGGTTAAACGTACCGATGAAAAGTATGACCCTTTTTTTTTGGTGGGTCACTTTTCCACCCACAAATCGAGGGTCATCGCTGCTAATGTGTGGAGTGACCCGAAGAAGGAACTCCTCAGGTCCTCAGCTGCGGGAAATGTTCGAATGTGAAACATATTATCCCAGCACTTTCTGCTTCCGTTCCTTCGTTCCTTCGCTAAAGGTGGGATGGATGGTGAGCTGATTGGGGGTTTTGTTTGCCACATTGAAGCAGCAAAAGAATGTTGTTCCAAATATTTACCCAAATGTGAGCAATTGTGATTTACAAGCGTATGAAATTAAAATAAATAACTTATATGCAGTATTTGCTTCTTGCTGCCGCTAAAATAAACCAACTTCTTGCCATCCCTTGGGCAAGCACGGAAACGGTATTCGAGCAAGAATTGGCAGTTAAGCCAAATAAAGGACGATTGGCTGTACGGAAGCCAAGCGTCTTTGGGGGGTGATGTTGTTTTTTTTTCGTTACTTTGTTTGGCCAGTGGGTTTCGGGGTCGTCCGGGGGATGCTCCTGCTGGTTTGTTTAATCGCGAATGATGAAGATACATGATGGAACATTAAACGGTACGCCTCGGTTTTGCTACCGGGCGCAAACAGGAACAAACCTGTGGAAGGTAACGAACCTTCCCCTCTTCTCCTCCCTCCCCATCTCCTTCGTTTCGTTCCTTAACTGACGAACAAACTCGTTTCGACAAATCTTAATTCCCTCTAAATGTCGGTGCAGTGTATAGTGCTTGTACCTTTTATGGTTCCTTTTTTTTTTCTCTCTCTCTCTCTCTCTCTCTCTCTCTCTCTTGTTGGTTTGCGTGCAATCTACCCCCGGAGGTTATGCAAACGGACGCGCATTCCATTAAAGTTGAAGTTTTATCTAAGCGCCGTAATTTATGTGCCCGACCATTTGGTGTCCGGCACCTGTGCGAGACGGTCCTTGACGGTCGACGATGCTTTTGCTTCTTGTGCTTTCTTTCTCTTTTTTTTTGGCCTTTTTTTGTGTGTGTGGTACGCAGTCCATATTTGTCCCGGTGTTCTTTCTTTTTTTGCCGATTAAATCCTCCAGGAGCGCCTTTTTCGAAGGGCGGGCTGGTTGAGAGTGGTGAGATTTTACTGCCAATTGGGAATGGTCAAAATGGGATTAAGAGAAAACTTTAAACTCCGTAAGCCGCACATACCTGTTGTCACTGTTACGGCGCTGTGTACACATATTGGTTGGTGCGCATGGTACGCCTGATGGAGATTTATTGTGGTGGGCTTACTGGGTGGCGAGCTATTGTCTGTTGCCTGCGCATTACCATTATCTCCCCTCGGTGCGTAACGTGAAACCGCCCGTTAATCATGGCAATTTTTCAAATGCTTCCCTTGCCTGAAGGGAAGACCTGATACGTAAATGAGATATGATGTGGCTTTGTTCACGATCATGATTTGCTTGTAACGATGAATATCTTGCGTATTAACACTAATTGAAGCAGATAACCGAAAAAAAGAGAGCTCGTACAGATGATAAAGTATTGAATGAAGCATTAAATTAAAAGTAATTAATAAACGTGTAGTATTTTATGGTAGTTTATAGCATTACTTATTTAAAGCGAAATTAACATTTTAGGAAATAATTGCATGGTTAAAATAATAATTTTATTTAGGAGCCGATTAAATAAAAATAGCATTTTCAGGAAGCTGTAGCTGCAATAATAAATGCTTCCACGTGCAAATTATCGTTTAAAAGTCGACACGACTGGTAAGCAGGTACGCCATTACCAGGCGAACGCTCCCGGGAAGTTATTGTTGCCTGTCGACTCGTAAAGACTACCGGCATGAAAAATTACACAAAACACCTTGAGAGGCTTACCACACCAAAGGGCGGAAAAGGGGGAAAACCGTGGGGTGGAAAACAACCTTTCTCCTCACAGCGAAAGCTAAACAGTGGTACAGCGGGAAGTCTACCGTCAGGGCAGTTCATAAAACCTAAATAGAAACAAACGTAATGACTACTGGTGCTGCTGCTCTACAGTGGACTGCTACACTGGTTGGCCCATCGTTCACCAAAGCAAAACACAAAACAGGAAACCACACCGGAAGATTCTACTTTTCCACCACCCCATGGGTCAGTGCTAGTTGTTTAATAAGGAGGAGAAGGACACAGAAAAGAAGGCAAAAGCTGAAAGCTTGAAATGAAATACATGCTCCACGCGTTGATAAATAGTAACCCCGGCACGAGCTCGGTTTCGTTGGTCACCGTTGCCGGATTTCCGGAAAAGAAAGAAAAACTGGATGCAACTCCTTTTGCATCCTCAACATCCACCCACAAAGAAAGAGAGAGAGAGAGGGGGAGGGAGAACATACAATTCTTTGTCTAAAGTGCTTCAGTGCTGCATCTGTTGACCGCTCGCAATGAAGCGATGAAGCAGGAAACTCGGCCCGTGTGCACCCGGTGCACAAAACCTCATTACGATGCGTTTATACTTACTGCGCCCGTTTCGTGTGTGGTTGAGCGACAGAGTGGGACGCCGGCGGCAGCCCGACGGTCCACTTTTCAGCACCGTGTGGCAATTAAATGTGGTTTTAATTTACATATAATAAATACGATGCGGAGGGCTATATCCGGGTTTTGGAAAAATGGGTGCTTCCTTCGCGGTTTTTGCCGGCGAACTGAGCCGGACGGAATTTGTTTGTCCGGGGTGAAAGGAAAATAAGAAAAGAAATGAAACGCGGATGCGAAGGACAGGAACTATTGTCGTGCCGAGGCGAGCATTAGGCGAGATGGCGAGCACAAATGCTAACAGTGCCCGTACTGGAAGGCAATAATGGGTTGAAGGAAAAACAGAAGGAAACAGACAGAAGTGCAAAAGAGGCAAAAACTAACAACATACGAGAAGGAAATGATGCATGCACAGTCACATGCAAAAAACAACAACAGACGGATCGCAGTAACCGCTGACGAATGGAGCCGAGAAATTGGAAGAAGAGGAGGGGAAGCACGACGGTGGGGTGAAAGGAAAAAAGACTTAAAAATCATTCACTAACTCCCCCCCGTGCGAGGACGATCACCGCGTGGGATCGGGATTTTGCAGACCGTGTATGGCGTATGGTTCCTATTTATTCGTTGGCATACGGACATAAAACGGTTCCCATCTGATGGGAACCGTCGGAATATTTCCTCAGTTTCGGTACAGGTGGTGGCCACAAAAGAAAAAGGAAGCGAAAAACATCAATCCGGACGATGCATCCTTAGACTGATTTCCCATTTGCGTGATTCTTGTGCGCCTTTTCACCGAGTACATCGTGCAGTTGCTGCACTGCAAAAAAAAAGGTCCAACACGTCCGGTTTTGGCTTGCGGTTGCCACGGACCATTGTACGTGGCATTTTCACCTCATCAGTGCGGACGTTGTGAAACCTACGGGGCCTTTATTTCTCTCTCTCTCTCTCTCTCTCTCTCTCTCTCTCTCTCTATTCCATCCGGTGAGGGGGAGTTTTGGGGAAGAGGAGGCGGTAGGGGGGTAGTAATTAAATACGCTTTCCACTCTATGAAGGCTTATGACTTATTCATGTTTACTCTGACTACCGGGGTGGTCACATGATGGGGATGGTTTTTACTCCCCCCCCCAGCTGTTCCTGCAGGGTTTTTCTCCGACATCCCGACATAGATATGGTTTTTGAAACAAAAAAAAAAACAAGAAACATTTCTTTCCCATTCTACAACAGCCTAGCTTGCCCGTGTAAATTCTAAATCCGGTGTGCCTCAAAACACAAAACACCAATGGTAAGAAAAACATGCACCACACTGATGCGCCGGTAGATAAAGCCGTACCGTGCAGCGGAAAAAACTTGACAAGCGAATAATTTTCCACTATTTCGGGCTAAATCGGGCAGCGAACAAGTGCATCCCGGCGACCCGACATAACACTACGTCGACTGCACTAAGTGGGTCGGAGTATTTAGTCGGAAATGGTAAAGGATGGTAAAATGGAATGGAAATCCAACAAAACAACAAAAAAAAGCAAAAGAGAAGAGGAAGGAAAATAGTCGGAAAGGTAATGCGCCTTTTGTTGCGCGTCGCCTGTCTGAAACTGAGATCATTTATGAGGATTAAAAGCAAAACAAAACAAAAAACCGTTCTACAAGCTCTAAAAAAACCCGGAAGTAAAACCTTGCCGGATTTTGGGTTGTGCAAGTGGCAGTAAAAAAAAAGGAAGAACAAAAAAATGGGAAATGGCTACCGCGTCCCCGTATGAACGGACACTCACACTCACAATGCCACTCACTTGCAGCACTTTTCCGGCAGCTTGACATAAGTGCAGGCGAATGATGGAAAATTGCTAGATTATGCAGCCTTGGGTGCTGCCGTACTGGCCGGTATGATCGCAAAAAAAGAGGAAAAGAGATTAAAAGAGAAAGAAAAAAGAGAGAGAGAGAGAGAGAGAGAGAGAGAGAGAGAGAGAAAGGAATGGAAAAGCCAGTCCAGCACGGTCCGGATGTCACAAAAATCATAAATGTTCAACCGCGTGTTTGCTTTTTGGGTTTTCACTTTTCTCACTCCAAAGCAGAACACAAAACAGAGAGAAAAGACACATTAAAAAAAAGAAGCTGAACTGAATGGAGAGAAAAATTAATAATTCGTACCATAGTGTGTGTGTGTGTAGATTTCCTTTTATCGCAGTTTTGCATTTTTGGGACCCCCCGGTAAAGGTTCCCGCAAAAAGGAATAGATTGAGCAGAAAAGCAGCGGAACAGATACGGTTGGACAAACATCATGATAATGAAATTTTCACACACCATTTTCATTTCCGTCATTGTTCGTGCTGCGATCAGGGGAAAAAAATGCATCAAAAATCAACAGCAAGCAAAAGAATGGAATAAGTTATAATAGAGTAAAGTTTGCCGCATCAATGCGACGGCACACCGGGCAGGGATAGAATGGGAAACAATTGTTATGGCGTCATTTAGTAAAATGGGCCACACTAAAGTCAAATGGATTGTGCGATTAAATGTTTAACGTGTTTATTGAAAGGTGGGTGGGTGGGGAGGGGGGGGGAGGTGGTTGGTGGTGGGTGTGAGTGGCAACCTTTACGATGAAGCGAAAGTGACAAAATTATATTATTTCGGATGTAATAACAGTGTTTGATCGTGTAATTATCGTGCACTGCTTTTGCAGTAAGCTAAATTCGATTAATAGAACATCGAACGTACCGTAGAATATTTCAATTAACAGAATAAACGGTTTTCGAGTCCATTTCAGGAAGACTATCATCATTTATGGATTTTATTATCTGTTGTAAAGAATTTAGACCTACTATTTTTGTATCGAAATGAATAACGTGCAGGGATTTTGAATTTGAAATAGCCGTTTTTGGATTCTGTTCAAGTTGATCTAGAATGTTTCAACGTTTATCGTAAATCCTGTTCAAACGTTTAAACTCAATTTACGCATTTGGATCGATTTCATCTAGAAACTGTTCTGGAATGTTGGAAGAACCTCAACACATTCCCTTGGAATAACTTGGAAAAATCTAAACAAAAGGTTCTAAATTTACCATTTGTGTTCGGAAACCCCCGTAATACATGGAACACAAGTATTCTTGTCATTTAAACTGTATTTTCATTTAATTTTCAACTATTAATCAAATGAATAATAATTTCAATAATTATGCAAGAAACATAATTTTGAAGTTATTTTTCATTTAATGTTTTAAGGTAGCTAGATAAACTAAAACCACGTCGCAGCAAGGCTAAAACATTTTACCGACTAATCTTCCTTCTTGATAGTACTTCAGCCTCGAGCTAATCATTAAGTATCAATATCTTTAAACCACGTCGATCAATGCTCTGTGTGTTTTTTTTTTCTTTTGTCTTTTGTTTGCTCAAATCGAAAACAAAACCCAGCACAACAGCTAAACCCACAAATCGATTAGGCGACACTGGTGCGCAACTTACGGCTAGGTAACGAGGTAAACAATCGAAGAAAGAAACAAATCACGACCGAGCATCGGGTAAGATGATCTGCGCCGGTTGACACCAATCGTCGGACCTCGACGCAAGTCGGACGCAAGTCACGATTTCGATTTTGTCTCGGCGGTAAAGGTGATGGAAATGGACCAACCGACCGACCGTCCGTCTGGTTTGGCTGCCATGGCTCGTCACCGAAAGTGTGACCATTTGTACACACGGCGTGCGCATTTGCGTAGGTGTAGGTGGGCGCCGGCATTAGTGGGATGGGATGTTGCTCCCGCGTGCCGTTCAATGCGCAGCATGAAATTATGCTGCGCGACACCACACCATGCCGGCTCTGGTGGAATGTTTTCCCTACGCAGCACGGTGCGTTGCGCTAATGCAATGCCGACGCAGGGAGCCAAAACTTCAATAAAACTCACCCAAACCCAAAAGAAAAAGAGCGAAAGAGAGACAAATACAATAACAGCCCAGACCCGAAATATGTAACGCCTGTTTGTAACCGGGGTTTGTGCGAGTGCGTCTGGCGTTTCTCTTATTGTCCATGGAATGATATGCCCATTTTGGAACAGCTCGACATCATCAGAAGCAGTAGAAGCAGCCGAAGCATCAGTATGCTGCGCTGGAAATGGAAGCCCCAATGGAACGCTATTGCACCGTGGGGAGTGCAATTTCCGAGTGTGTGGGCAAAAGATCCAAACATGATGCACACATGAGGCGCATCATGAATATGAAATAAGTTTTTACGCATTTTTGTATGGATTTTTTTTTTGTTTAGTTTAGTTTGCTTAGCATTCGTAGCTCGAGGTTGATGATAGGAAAAATAAAACAAAACAAAATGGACTACGCTTATCGATTTTGAGGGCTTTTGGAGGATGTGGTAGGACAAGTATTCCACTCAAATGTGGTGCGTTGGTTGGTCATGTTTCAAGCTTAGCAAGATGGTGGCTTTGTATCATTTGGACAGAGAGTAAAGTGACTTCAAGGTCATTACTACTTAATGTTGGCTTTGGTTCTATCTATGGCCGATATTAAAGTTACACCTTAAAGAGTTGGTTCAACATCATCAACTCTCAAAACTCTCTTTAGACTAATATTTGATAAGAGTTCTTAGTTTAACATTTATTTTAGTTTTACAGTCAAAAATAACTGTATTCAACTGAACGTTTTTTGCAACTTTTGTTGATAAATATCAACGGTCAATTCAACTGTGACAGGCAGCTTCGCGGCTTTCCGATAGAGGGCGCCACAGCAAAAGGCGAATCCGCAGATCCCGATCAGTGCCACACGAAGGAGGCCGAATATTGTGAGGAATAACCGCAGGACCTTGATCGAGGCTGACTCTAACCAAGCACCCGAGAGAAGCGACACGGAATGTCATACTTTAAAATCGAATCTATATTACATTCGGGTGGAAGGAGTCCGTTGCCTTTATCTAAAACTTTTATATAATTTCGAAACTTGATCCACCAAATACTTGACATGAGTAACTTTTATAACATTTTTTCAATGACATTTTGGAAAATCTTTGATTCGATATGAAAATAATGTTCTTTTCAAATCAAAACAAAACCCTTTGTACCGGGTTTTCCGTATTTATGTCCCGATAAATGATTGAAATGACATATATGTAGGGAAACATAAGTAGCACACCCTAAGTTAGGATCGGAACCTCTAATGCCATACTGCTTGACAAATGGAATAAAAAAAAGGTAAAGTAATATCCGCTTGAATGCCTAGAAGCATATTGACCTTACTTATTAATATTACCCTGAACTGAACGACCACTTGCAGCCCGATCTTGTAGCAAAATCAATCGTACGATGCACTTTGCACCCATTCGGGCCAAACCACACAGCAAACCACCCCACTCCCCTTAGT
>STHB01014207.1:0-13106 GCA_018908115.1 Anopheles rivulorum | reverse complement strand
ACAGTGACTGTGCGCGTGTATTTGTGTGTGTTTTTTTGTGCTCTGAGTACAAAACAGTGACATTTTGCAGTGGATTTTTGCGGTGTGAAAAGCGAGCACACATACACACGGTTTACGAGGAAACCTTGATCCTTGAGTGGCGAACATTCCGGGAATTACACGGAAAGAAGCAAACAAAAACAGTGAACAAAATGAAGTATAGCATAGTGTTCGTGGTTGCACTCTTCGGAGCCGGTACGTACTTAAGAGAAATTCGTTCTTTCTAACACCAAGTCATCTACCAAGCCAGCGCGTGGAAACGAAAATTCGTTCAAATCCGATCCTCAGGTTTACGGTCTTTGTGTGGTTAGGATGATTTACAAAATTTAGCACAAAAAAAATCAAAAAGATGCATCTCATTGTCCGTCAAAACTTCGGTAAAGATCGAGTTAATATACTTAAAGAAAACTCCATTCCCATTGCTTGTACGATCACTTATTCAAAAACTTACCACGATCAGCATTCCAGGTTGATCGTTCGGCTGGGCCTTCTTTTTTCTTGCTTGCTTGCTTAAATTCCAATAGAAAACTCGCCCACCCGGCAAAGAATGTGCCGCTCACTCATTCGGTTCGGTTCGGTGCGCTTTCGCTTTCGGCGCACGGAGCGAAACAGCAACAGGAAGTGTTGTGCCACCGATCGCGCACAAACCGCCAACGCGTTATACGCTGCGTCATATGTAGCAGATACACTAAGCCGCGGTTGCGGTTTGCTCTCACTTTCAGGCGCGATCGCTGCGCCATCTTGCGCTCACGGCGCAACACGGTAACGCAACAGTGCCTCCCACCAGCACACAGCAGCGCGCACACACACACACTCACATACACGTCGGTTGCTCTAGTTGCAGCCAGCGAGAGTTCTTTTGCGTTTCGAGCACCAGTGCCAGCAGCTTGTTTTGATCTCGCAGCAATTTCGCTTTCGTTTGGAACTGGTTTTTGTTTCGTTTCGTTTCGTGCGCTTGGGTCGCTGCTCAGATCAAGCTACGTTCGGCAGCTCCAGTATCTAGAAGACTCGGCTCGTGGAAGCCTACCGGTCCGGCGACGGTGGTGATGGTGATGATGATGAAAGATTCGGTGCACCACCCAGGGCTTCTTTTGCTCGAAATATGAGTCGAGGTCAGCCAGTTGTTCTCCCCGTCGTCACCGTTCCAAAAACCCCGTACGCGGGATGGAAATTTATTCCATCCAAACCAGACCGTTTTGCATCACGCCAGCGATATAGAATTGGATTTGTTAATCCACCACCTCGGTGACGGGCGTGGTCGCATGCGTGTCACCCTTTACCGGGGATGGATTCAACATCTCCGGTTTCTTGTCGTGTGACATTCAGGCGCGCTTGTGTGGCTAAGTTGCCCTAGATAGCAGAAAGAGACCTCCTCAACACCTTAGATGACACTTTTGATTCACGGTAGGTGGATGTCCTTGAAAAGCGATATACTTCACCGTCGAGAAGGCCATCGCTTATTGAGCACAGCGTGTAGGTGTGTGTGTGTGTGTGTGGGTGCAGCTTCCCAATCGGTTAATTACGCGTTTGGCAACACTGTCACCGTCGTACGATGCTGCCCGTCAATTACACAATGGTGCATCGATGGCCAACTCAGACGATACTGTCAATTTTGCCCAACTTTGGTCAAGGTTGTCGACAGATCGACAGAGACTGCTGAATAATTCCCTGAGTACTCCGTCTGGAAACCGCGTGTTGACGCGGATAATCGCTTTCGTGGCGTGGTTCTAAGGCGAAGCAGTGAGCGAACCAGCGAAGCGTCATCGCAACGGTAATTGCTTCTAGACCGGGCCAGTCGGGCAATTCCGTTCCCGGATAGTTTGACGGCAGACGACCTTTATCCGTCCGATATCCATCAACTCGCTACCCAGGCCACGGCCACACGGAGTACCGAACCGTGTGATGCGTTCAATTACTCTAATTATAGTTCGACGAACCGGGTGGCAGGCACCCAATTTTCGCACCGGAATTCATTCCCGGCAATCTCGGCGCGACAGCAAGAAGCGAGTTGCGAGCGAGCCGAAGACAATGCACGTCGGAACCACCATATCCTGGTTGTCTCCCGGGCAGAGTTGCACGCACATCACGGGACGGGCTAATTGAATTACACTTGCAAAACACCTTCAAGGGCCGGGAAAGATGGCCCGGGAATGAATGGTTCGGTCGAGATGCAGCACGAACATCTCCATCTCCGTGGTGGGTTAATTAATCAGCGGTTGCAGCGAACTAATCGTTCGTGGATAAGACACCCGTGAGGTGGGGAAGGTGGGACCGGGTGACCAGCAGAACGGGAAGAAGCCATCAGTCAGTTGCGATTTGTGATTTCCGGGCACGAACCCCGACGTCCCTGCCGTCACAAATTACAGCGAATCAAAATTTCAATGCACACGCCCAGGAGTCCGCATGAAATCCGCTTCCAATAATGAGATTATCGAAGACTAATTCGAAGTCGAAAATCTTATACGATGTCTGGGTGGGATGAGTGGGAGCCGATGGAGTTGGTTGTTTCTTAGGCCCTTTTCTTTTGCACTGTTGTGTACCATTTTGTCTATCGTTTTGTCTTTCACAAAAAAAAACCCCCGACACACAAAACTCCACTGTTTGCTTCTCCGGGCATGTTAGATAATCGGCACGATTAGTATTCCACCGGCGGATCCTTTGCACTTCGGCTTTGGTATTAAAATGTAGTTGCGCTTCCAGCGCTCCAGCCACGGCCGGACCGTTGCGATACGGCGATTACTAATGCAATCACATTCCGCTCACGTAGCGTGTGCGGTCCGTGTGACCACGCGTATCCATCACCCGAATGGCAAGAATACGCCTGCATTCGTCCGTGTGTCTAGAAGAGGCACAATCACACACCAAACACACGAAAAAAAAATGGTGTGTGACATACGGGTGTATGTGATGGATGGATGAAAGCAAATGGAAGGAAAGCGTCGAGTTCATTGACACACTTCGCCACGGTGTGTTCATTTTGCGTCGGAAAATGCGTGACGAAATTAGTTAATTTTGGCTCCCTGGACGATAATCTGATGCCAAGTCTTTGGCGATACTCCAGATATCCAGAGTCACTCGAAATGGTTAATTGCTTCGAGTAGCTTAAAGTATTCCTTCGTGAAGTATTAATGTCGAAAGGTTTACCGATTGGTTGGCGATGACTCCGATACTGCCGCATTCAGTGCGCATTGACATTGAAGTCGATCGAAGTACACCTTTCGAAAATCGAAGCTCACATTAGCTGCACATCGGTAGATCGATAGTTGACCTTCAGCAGCACCGTTAATGTCTCTGTGTAATTGGTAGAAGGGATTCTCCTTTTACCATTTAACATCAACGAAAAGGGCGACATTCGAAAAAGGTCCATTCTTCAACCACTCACCAATAGTGCTCCAGTTCCAACGCTGGCAAACTGGCGTTCCTTTTTTTTCCCTAGTGTATGTCGCGCGCCGGGGTAAAAGTGGAACGCGACACAAAATGGCGGCCCCGTCACACACAATAATCGTAACCCATCTCTGGTAATTGGCGCACCAAGACCAGTTCGTGCTGCATCCTTTCGCCCAGGCGCTCTTGGGCACGATCCGCCGTATCGGTCGCTCGCACTGAACTTGATCTGCCCGTACCGTCGTACCGTGGCGACGAAGCGAATGTAGTGCAAGATTGTTGTGCCCACCAAACGTGTCCGAGACTCGGACTGACCTTCATCGTGCCATCGTGACGGATGTTCGATTTAGAAAGTAATCGCCAACGGAAGCAACCAGCTAATTGCGCAAGCATGCGTAGCGTGCGCTGGTGAAATTGCGCGCACTTAGCGCGACAGCCACGCTACCATTCGCTGCGTAATTACTACGCACAGCGAAGCGTTAAGATGCGTCCTGAACTTGGCCCAGTAAAGGAACGCATTACTGGGCACGCATTAAACGTTCGCTGAAACGAATGTCACAATGTCCGTTTGTCAATATTCAAATTTCCACATTCCGGCTGGAACTCATTTCATAACGTCGACATTATTTGCTCACCATCTCCTCAATCCAAGCACACGATCGCGGGGAAAGAGTGTTCAGGGAGTATCGTGAAGCGAGACGAAGGTGAACCACCCATTCGAGCGGGAGAGAGTGGGCTTGTACGTATGGCACGAACGGGCGCAGGATCACGAGATGAGGCCAAACTTCCAGCGCTCCAGCGTGCAGTTTGTACGAAGGCGTGGAACCGTTGTGACATAACCGCGCGTGCGATTGTGTCACCATCGCTACACGGGAAGGAGTAGGAGAGTTTGCCGCCAGCCAAAGCGACAACCAAAGCAGCCACATTCCAGTCCATTGGCTACCGTTATCGAATCTCCCGGGGAACGGGTTTTTTTCTTTTCTTTTTCTTACTCATTTTTTCGGCCAAGCGACTTGCCAGCCAGCGCGCGCTCAACTTCACCGTTGCGCAATCGAATTTCGATCTTCGATAATCAGGCTTCGTGGGGTGGGAAGGAGAGATCTCCTCCTTCGCCCTTTCGGCACCTACCCCGTTTCACGCCCAGACGAAAAGCCAGCGAACGAATTTTGCAATTCATTAACAAACACTGCCAACACCTTGCACAAACGAATGCGGAAGATCTCGAACACGGTCGTTTTCGTCCGGTTTCGGTGGGACCACTCCTGTGGCACCCACAGCACCAGATGGGGTATTTTCTTTACATCGCTTTGTTACTCTTCGACATTTGGAGCGTATTCTGGTGTATGTTGCGCATGGTTTCTTTTCTTTTTGCATACAACTCCTTACTACTTTCACTTTCGATCGTGCGCGTTGCTGGCCAAGGTAAACCTTTTTCTTGTCTTTTTGCTTGTGTATCCCGGAACCTGGTCGGAATTCGCGTCCGAACAGATCAATGTGCAGGCTAACAGCAATAAAATAAAGGCGAGTGCAGTGCTTGTACCTAGGGCACCCTGTGCACCAAGCAGCCATGCGTCAACATGGTGCATTTTAATGACGTGCATGTGCACAGCATCGTGCGCCGTGTGCTAAAAGGCGAGAAAGCGACCCGATCCGACCCGGGCCAACCACCCGGGAAGGAGAAGGATTTATTAATAGATCCATCCCGGTGACCGGATCGTCATGTTCCACACACACACACACACACCGGTCATCCTACGCCAAAATGGCTAAGATGGATGAAGTTTCCATCCATCCAGCCGGTAAACCAACGCAGTCAGTGTACGACAGTGTACATAATTTCTTAAAGTACACCCCCACCACACACACACACACCTCCGGGAGGTTTATTTATGTGTTAATTAAATTCTACTATCCATTAACGCGTGCCATAACCTCACCGCACGGTGGCAAGAAGGTTCGCGTACACCGTAACTCGTATTGTTGGCCGATTTGGCAGCAGATAGCAACATCAGATGCCATGGTCGCGCTCGGTCCGATTCGCAAATCGTAAAATAGCGATTGAACTGTCACACATAAATTCCCCCCCCCCCACCCCCCCTAGGGGGAGTACACACGCGATGGGGGGTAGTCGATGTACTGACGTGTGTTATATCTACGCCTAACCTTTTAACCTAACAGAGAGATAGGGCTCAGGGGTGAGTCTTTGGTAGGATTTTCGCGTCCAATAATCAATTCCCCGCAGGTCGCAGAATCGCATACCTTTGGCCAGGTTTTGCTGCTATCGGTGCACACTTGGTGCTGCACTTGTGATGTAGTTCAAATGTCAGTTCAAGTGTCAGGTCGATATGAAACCACTTGGCCCCCTTTTTCCCGATAGGTGGCGCTACTATAGAGAGTCACTTCAGTTCTTACACTAAACACGAGTTCTTGCTTGCTTTTTGTCTTTTAAATGTACTTGTTTTTTTTTTAAATTAGATACGCCCCGATAACACGACAACGATAAGCAAACATGCCAAACGAGGGTTTTCGTGTGATAAAAAATCTAAATTAAAATTGCTGCAGGCTAGAAACATTTTCCAGGAAAAACGTTGCCATTTGCGTGCGTTTTCACCACCACTGAGCAACCTTCGTAATCGGAAAGTGTGGCACCAGTTTATACGTAAAACCACACCGTATCCCATTGGGCCATTTGGTTCGATCGGGTTGCCAACACACGCGCACAAAGCGAAAGCAAACAATCGTTTCAAATCAAATCTTACCTCCACCTCGTGCGGCACAGGTTTTTTCGGTAACTTGCCGATAACATAAAAAAAGCAACCCCGTGCGATCGACGGTGCAAGATAATAAACGTTTATTGCGGAACACCCCGTACAACACCGCTGTGCTGTGTTGGATTTGTTTTGTTTTCCTTTCTTAGCGTTTGGTGGTGTTGCCGGTATGTGTTGGATGCTTCACATCCAGCACCCAGCCCGGTACGCACGTTCCGCACGCAGAAAAGACAATGTTCGGCGGTGGGCGTAGCGAAAAGGGCTCCGGGCGGTGTAAGAACCTTCCTGCAAACAAGCCCCCCCATTCGGTTCGATGGTGATGCGTGGTTTGTTAGCCAACAAGAAGAAAAAAAAGCAGGTTCCTTATCCGACGTTTTGCACGAACAAATACCCAACCCCTTGGCAGCGAAATGAAACGGAACCAGGTTAAGGGTTTGGTATAAATATTGACAGATTTTTACCCATTGCCTACTGCGACCTGGCAAAACATTTTCTTACAATCTTACCAGAAAGGATAACAGTAACGCCGGGAATGGGCGTTGCGCCTACGGCACACACACACACACACGAACTGGTAGCGCTGATAACATCCCGGATAACAATGTGGATAATCAGCGTGCTTTATGTGTCGTGCGCTTTGTGTGCAGCGGCTCAAAAGCGGCTCCGTAGCCGTTCGTTATTCGGTTTCTTACAAATGGCAATCGCTTTCTTGTTGCTACCTTCCCGCACAAGCTCCCGACCGGTTACCGGGAAAAACTCTTTTAACTCCCGTGTGCGGTGCTGCCACACGGTTTCGAAGTTTAATTGCAAATCCAGCACAAACGGCCGGATAAAGCGAAAGGGTTTCATTTTTTCTGCTTTACTTTCCTTTCCCACCGGCCGATCTAATCTCGATTTTTGGAGTGGATTTGCTGAAGAGGGCGCTATTACGTGGATCGTTTACGAAACCTCATTACCTCGCGGTATCAAGGAGCGCGCGCGCGGTGACTTATGCTCCGTACCGGCCGTAACCGTACCGAGCGCGCACCCTAAATGGCGTTCGCCATTTTGTTTGCTTACTGTTTACTTTGTGCGAACGGTTTGTGCCTTCCAACCCGCACACATTCGCAGCAGGGCGCGAATCCTTTCTATTCGATATTCAATGCCATCCCAAATCGCGCACCATAAAGCGTGACGAGATAAAGGACGTGATGGGTGCTGATGATCATGACAGCGAGTGGTTCGATGGGTGATTTTGTTTTTCTTCACTACTTCTTTTTTACCGGCCCTATTTAACCGCACCGAACAAAAGTGATTTGCAAAACGATTTCACTTTCCAAGCTATAATTAGGTGGTGTGCATCGCATCGCACGAAGTACCGATTATGTGTGCGCTCCCTTCAGAAGAGTGGGAACCATTTACGAGCATGTGGCCCTACAAAACTCTGCTCGGAAGATGCAATTATCATACAACAACACCGTTCACGGTCAACGGAAACAGTCACGGGTGGTGGTGGGAAGAAGGCGGTGGGGGGTTTGAGTTGGGAAAGGGAAAGGTGGTTTTTCCAACCCTCCTTAAGAGCGCATCGAGCATTCACATCGGCTTCAAGAAGGCCAATTTTTAGCGCCCATTTGCCGCCGGCAATGCAACAGAGAAAGATCATTGATTCGCATCTCGTACGGTGTTCATGTTTTATTAGCTGTGCAAAAAGTGATCCAAAAATAACTCCACCACAGCTGTGGCCACTTTCGTTCGCGTTCGCTTCGAAGTGGAATCCTGTCAGTGTTTCGATTGAATGGAAGCACCCATTCGGCCAATCACCATCATCATCTAATGATTTTGAATCGAATCTCGGAAGCCGCATCTTTCGACGCTTTCCACCCTCATCACAACAGGCTTCCGTTTTTGGTCTTTCTTTCGTCGTCGTGGCCGTTCATCTGTTGGTTCGGCACGCGATCGCTCTATTAGGCGGATAAATCACCGAACCGAACCGGGGGGCGGTCAGTGAACCCACCCGGGAGTTATATGCAAAATAAACATTATCGGTGGTGGTTCGTGGTGCACCCACCGAAACAGGAACCGGAATGGTCAAGAAAAGTAATTGAAAAATCGAACCACCACCAAATGAAATTGAAGGTTTTTTTCTCCTTTTGATTCGTTTCTGGTTTGCCATGAACGTACGAGCGAAAGAAAGTGAATGGCCTCTGTGCTGGGTAGGGTGAAGATGAGTTTTCCATACACCATTTCCTACGTTTGCGTGCCGCGAGGAAGCTGTTGGCTGTCTATTTGTAGCCATCTCTGTAGCCAGATCAAATTAGATCGCACACGTAAAAACCGAACAGGGAAAAGCGAGCGAGTGAAAACGAAAGCTTACCCCGAATTGCTCAACGATTTTTCGCTAGCATCCCCCCCCCCCCCTGGGGGTGTATTATGGCACCAGGACGAACCCCAAAGCGCCCAGCAGTTAAGCCGCGTGGGGAACCAAATTAGCTGAGACCTCCGCTAAATGGGAGAGGAGGACCGATCGTACCGGTCATTCGGCTCGTGCCACTAAACTAATTAACCGCGGTAGTGATTAGGCAACGGCAGAAGCCCTTTTCGTTTCGCCATTGCGAAGCTAAAAGGGAATGGCAGCAACACGTAAAGCCCGCGACCGAAACACGGCGAAACGATTTGTATTTATGCTCGGCTGCGGTTGTTAGTGGCTATCCGTTTCGTACGAAATTCGGTGCCACTAGGGGCGATGGTGTCTCGTCTAGGCTTCGCTTGCGCAAAAATGCGGGACGTCCCTTAATCACTACCATATGTGTTTGTGTGCGAGCGATTACGCACCAGCGTTCACACGCGTCATGACCAAAATCGTCACACGCGTCTTACCTGGTGAGCGGGAAATGATAAGTAAAATTAGGTCTAACAAGCCCTTCAAAGAAACTCCACTACTAGAGAGAGAGAAAGAGAGAGAGAGAGAGAGAGAGAGAGAGAGAGAGAGAGAGAGAGTGAGAAATTAAATGAAGAAAACAAACTGGGCATGATTATTTAACAAGCGAACAGATTTTTAATGAGCATTTGTTTTGTCTTATGTTTGCATTACGCAGAGTTTGTTGCTTTGTTTATGGTTGGTTTGGATTATTTTTCTTTGTATGTTAAACTCTAACCATACAAGGGAATTTTGCTAATTGTTGGTTATATCATCTTTCTGATTTGATGAAATCGTGCAACATTTCGTATGCTCCTTTCTTCAGATCTAAGCAATTGCATTATCATTTTTTACGGTTATTTTCAATTTACTTGCTTTTTAAATTGTTTTATTATGTTCTAGCGCCTCTACCTCAACTAATCTTCGTAAAACTTATTCGATACTTTTATTGAAGTTTTTGGAGGATAGAACATGAGGAGGTAATTTATAAAAAACGTCATGGAATTGTGCAAAAAACTTAAAAGGATATTTACTTCAATCTAATGTTCCCAAAGACAGCTATAAATTTTTAATTTTGCTATGATTTTGTATGATAATAATGTTTAATTAAAACGTATAACTTTCAACGAAAGCTTAAACACAATAATTATAGAAAGTTAGTGTAATTCCAATGTAAAAACAACTTTCGAATGCAAAATTAGACAAATGTACCGAATCTTTTCGGTATTTTCGTTTCAATGCAGCCTCCCATTGGGTTGCTTCACGCATGGTGCCTCATAATTCCCTCGCATAATTGCGGTTGCCACAATAGCGTGCGTAACTATTTTAGAACCTCTTGAGGCTATCTGCGTGGCCTGTCATCCCTGTTCGAGGACGGGATGACAAACTGTTAATCGAACGTGTAGCACACCACACACACACACGCGCGCTCCCCGGTACGCCCACATGCTCAGGTTCGGGCGGGTTCGTTGCATAAATTAAAGATCATTTGCGGTGATAAAAATAATGGCAATTACGGTGTAATTATTATCACGAGCGAAATTTACGATGACCAAACGCTGATGGGTTGGGAAAATTTATTGATTCAAAACGATTCGGTTCCGACTGGGTTCCGACCACTCCGGGGGGGGGAACACAACACAAACCCGTAGGGGAGCGGTCTGTGGAGCGGAGATTGGAAATGGACGCCCTAGCGTGCGACCAAGAGCGTGGCGTATCGTGGTGTTGCTGTCATCGAAGTTAATAAACCCGCCGACGACGCAACGGCCGGGGAGTCGTACACTCGCCGTACTGTTTCTGTGGCCGAGCTTTGTGGTTTTTGCTGAACATTCCCAGCAAAAGCGTGAGGAAACGGAAGAGGCTGAGGGGGAGTTCGGGTGGGTTGTGGGAACTGATTACGCGAAAGCGGGCGAGGATTTATGATTGGCCCAAGCGTTTCCTGGGAGATTTTGCCGACGCGCTAAAACGCCATTCACATTTTGTTGCGGCGTCGCCAGAGCTTACCAGGCAAAACATGCAGACCTGCCGGACTGACAGGCTATTCGGTTCGGAGTCTAAAATTCGTGTCAAATTTTAATCTCCAACCTCGACAGCTCGACAATTCCTGCCCATTTGTGGATGAGTTCATTAATCAACGGTCCGATCGGATGGTAATGGGTGCGACAAATAGATGCAGCAGTGGAAGAAAAATCGCTTCCACAGCCGCGGAACCCTCAATCGATCACGGCCGCCAGTATATTTCGTATTTTTCTTACCTACAAGTATGGCCATAAAAAGAAAAGAAAATAAACAAAGGAAAAGAATGATAGATCTTTCCATTTGCTGGGTGCGTCTTTGTATAAGGGAAGAAACAAAACAGTAATGAACAGTACCACGGTAGCTGCAAAAGGTGATGAAAATAGTGAATCTCCAGCAAAAAAAAAAAACAAGTATGAGATGCCCTGCCCACCATCCAAATCCGACAGGTCACAAATCATTCACCTGATCACGGAACCGTGCCCGGTTTTATTTTTTTCTTTGCGGTTTGACGTTGGAACGCCCGGTGGAACCGATCCATCATCGGTTGGTACCGGTTGGCCGGCAGAAGTCGAGCAGTGATGGTAGGGCCTGCGAATATTTATTGCGGCCTAGCGTGCCCAAAAACATGGGACGCTTGGTTGTTTTGAAAAATGACACCAATCATATCAACCCCGTGTTGGTTTGGCCAAAGGAAAAACGGTGAGATGGTTTAGATGGCGTTCCGGTTCCATCTCTTCGCTGTGTATGTTTTGCGTTCGGTTTGTCTTATCAACCTTACCTTGGTGTGCCGTAAAAAAAAAACGCAACATTCAAATTGTGTTCCGAAGCTGCTGCACGCGTGATAAAGCAAGAGAAATGGGATATTAACAAACCTTGGAGTGGAGTGGAATATTCTAACCTCCGGGACAACACATTGACCGCCACTTAAGTTTGAACTTGGAGTTTTCGTTTTCCCCGTTGGATGCTACTAATAAATGGCAGAAAATTGCATCGAAATTACCGTTCTAACCTCAATTCTTTCCATTCCTCTTTTCTCTTACAGCCGTCGCTCAGGAGAGCTTCAAGTGTCCGGACGATTTCGGCTTCTACCCGCACCACAGCTCCTGCGACAAGTACTGGAAGTGTGACAACAACGTGGCCGAGCTGAAGACGTGCGGCAACGGTCTCGCGTTCGATGCGACAGACTCCAAATACCTGACGGAGAACTGCGATTACCTGCACAACGTGGACTGCGGTGACCGCACCCAGCTAGGTAATTATGGCGCCTCACACACACATACATTGGTCCACCCCCCAAAACGGTGCGGCGCGATCGCTGAGCCGGAAAATCCTTTGACCACCGAGTTCAACGTACATGTTGGGCATGGTGACCGGACTTTTGGGTGTTCCCGGTCGACGAAAATGCTCGAATTGATATCTCTCTCTAAGAAGAGCAACAGAGAGAGATAGAGAAGAAGATGGTGGTGATGTGTTCAGGAGATTTTGTTTGCTTCCGAGATATTGCAATGTGAGGCTGAAGCAATCGGCCTAATTACACACATGCATGCACAAACGTCTGCTGTGGTACTGCCCTGGTACCACATTCAACGGCCGGGAAGGATGGAATGCACAAAACACACACAGACACCCGTCCGAGGACGATGTGTTGACACGTGCGCACAATTTTAACCGCACTATTAAGCTTGTGGTGGCACTATGCTATGGCCATTGATATGGAAGAAACAGCGCACAGTGAACTCTACGCTCGATTGTCGAAATTGGACTGAAATGTCTTCTTTCCGTTCGAAAGGTGGGTGTGTGTGCGGTAGTATTGTTAATACAGAGGATGCAGTACGAATGGATTTTGTAAATTTAGAGTTGAAAATTATACACAATTTCCTGCAAAACAAAGTGTTCACGTTTAGAGAATGTCTATAAGACCTTTATAGAACAGGATGATTGACGGCACAATAATATGAGCTTTAGTGTAGATGTTTTTCCATGTTATGTTAGCTTATCATGCTGGGATGCTAGCTTTAATGGAAACGTCTGATGATTTGACTGCCTTTTGTTCTAAATAGATCGGAGTAAAAGTTATTGTTCATTAGCTAAATGTTTCATAAGACATGTCTTCATATCGTCATAGTACTAATCTGTCTGTGCATTTATATGGTCGACCATCCCAATTATTTCTACATCACTTTCATTGTACTTGCCTCTTGCAGAACCTCCAATCTCCACACCACACTGCGAGCGTCTGTACGGTATCTTCCCGGATGCGGCCAAGTGCGACGTTTTCTGGAACTGCTGGAACGGTGAGGCTTCGCGCTACCAGTGCTCGCCCGGACTCGCTTACGATCGTGATGCTCGCGTCTGCATGTGGGCTGATCAGGTCCCGGAGTGCAAGAACGAAGGTAAGGTTCGATGGCTATTATTAGAAGTGTCTGACCAGTACCTAAACTCCAAACTCGTCCCTGTGTGTTCGTCCATCCGCAGAAGTAGCAAATGGATTCGCCTGCCCG